>NNCF01130010.1:1127-36081 GCA_002313205.1 Laupala kohalensis
CCCAAAAAAAAAAAAAGAAACAAAGGGTTTGATAAAATTTAGTTAAAAGGAAACTATTAATTATATAAAACTGATGTTTTAAATCGTTATTAAAAAAAAAACTGTTCTCAAATTATGCTAATAAGCTTCACTATTTAATCAAGCTTGCAAAGCAGGGATGTGATAGGAACTATGTAGATAGTATAGAAAAGTGATGAGAAGAAATGGAAGAGTTGCGGCTGCTCCACATGGGACTACCTTTCACAACTGTGGCAAATTGTTTGCTTCCTCTGTTGGATTGTATAGTCACCTCCGGAGTCAACAGATGAAGAGACATTTTTGTTTGGAAGACCAATCTACTCGATTGGGAGTTGGTAGAAAAAGACACCAAAAATCTTTGGAATTTTGTAAGTAACAAACTTCACAAAAAAAAAAAAAAAAAAACCAAAAATGAGAAGTACTAGTGTAGACAAAACAGAACTTAATGGTATTGTCCATGAAAATAGAAAATATTTTCAATAAATCTTGCAGCTCAGTTGGATCTGAACTGTCTAAGAAATTTGCTTATAACTTCAAATACATTTTGGCTCATGCATGCTACCTGGAATCAATATTTCTCAAGCCAGCTATTATACATGAAACCGTGAAAATCACTCATGCACTTTAGATCAAAAAAGGGGATGAAGATGATATAAAACTGGACTTATTAAGAAAGGATTTTATTTCTTAGCATTACCATAACCGCTATGTATAATGATTGTTTATCAAGAGATGTCTGTACTAGTCACTTTACAATTGCTGATGTTGTACCTATTTTAAGTTTGGCACTAAAATTAAAATGAGTAACCATAGACTCATCTCGCTGATCTTCTTCTTCGCTAAGATTTTTCAGAAAATTATTCACGATAGACTTAGTAATTTCATTAACTTGCATAATTGATTGCTAAACATCAATATGGTTTCCAAAAGGACGTAGGTTGTAACCATGCATTTGCTTTTTTCTCAAATAGCATATATCAAAGATTGGATGGAAGGTTACCTACCATGACAACTTATCTTGATTTGGCTAAAGCCTTTGATACTGCCAATTATGACATACTGTGCAAGAAGCTAAGTATCTAGGGGTTAGAGGTGTTGCATTGAAATTACTTCAGAATTACCTTTCTGGCAGAAAACAAAGGGTTACATTGAATCACTAAGAGTGATTACCAGGGTGTAAATATTGGATTCCCGCAGGGTACCATTTTGGGACCATTATTATTTTTGCTTTATATTGATGATCCATTTGATAAACTGCCAACTGGCTCTGTAATTGCTTTCCCTCACAATACTACTATGAAGCTTCCTGGGAATTGACTTGTCATAAAAATTAATGAATATCTTGATATAATCAGTAAATGGTTGAACACCAAATTAACCCTTATTGTGACTAAATATCTCTATATAACCTTTAGAAAAGGCAAGCAAGGTTAAATTTTTAGATATCATTGTTGATCAATATTTCAAATAGAATGAATATATCACTTATATAACTAAAAAACTATCTTATTTGGTTTATGTATTTGCCAAACAAACAAAAATTTTGAATGTTAAGACATTAATAAAAATGTACTTTGAGCTGTTTAATAGCTTGGCTGTATATGACATTTTAGCATGGGGTTCTGCGTAAACTAATGCGCACAAGCTTTTGCCTCCTTTAGAGGATATGTTGTCTCAATTATTGTTGTACTGCCTTTACATGTACTTAGAAATAAATAAATTTAAGTGTCCTTAGTTCTGTTGTGAGGTGTGTACGCGACGTTGTACCGTATTTTTTCGAATGTACTCCCCACTTCTTTTGGGAGGCACTAGTGAGAAGAAGAAAAATAGATTTTTGTTTGGAAGGGCAATGCTCATTCAAAATCCCATCAGAAACGATTCTGGTAAGAATAATCATAAGGATTTGATAAAATGAAAATCTGACACAGATCAGCTTCTTCTCCAGACATCGCAAAATCCTCACGGACTTCATCTCTACATCTCGTGTCGCTGCTTTATTTCCATGATTCCATGAATCCGAGCATCATTTAGAACTCGCAGTTAACTTCGAAACTTTCTCGCTCGCCCTACTTCCGCTGTGTCGAAGAAGATCCCCGTCTCTCGACAGAATCGTGTGTCACGGTCGGCAATCGCTCAATCCTAGACAGCATGGATAGTTCGGTTTCCATTCCGAATGAGCGTCAAATCCCGCCATTATCGATCGTCTATCAATGATACGTTTGCGTTACACATATGGCTTGTGATCGCTTAACTTGTTTTCACCCACGAAACTTAGAATAAGCATCTTGTATAGTCCCCCCCCCCGGAGAAAAAGAAAAAAAAGGACTATATTCGGACAAATACGGCGTCTATGACTTTCGCCAAAGAATGTTGAATTCGCTTAACATTAAATTAATTATTAACATCAAAAATCTGCAAATTCCAATATAGTTATTTGCAACTGGATTGAGTAAACTTTTTGTGGAATCATTAAATTTTGTGGAATCTGTTCTTTTTATTTACCCTTATTGCTCCACTTTCTTAGAAGCTTTTTCATGTGCCTAATGACTTTTCACCATGATCATAACCTATCTTATTCAACTGAGATGAATTATAATAAAGAAAAAATACCTTATAGAAGATAAAAGTCAGATTTGACAGATGTGGCCCTATTGAAGCACCAATATCTCTTCCTACACAAGGTGTGAATGCAACATTGTAGTTGCACTTTGCGGTGCTGCTCATAAAGCCATTTTGCTCACCAACTCACTTTCTTATAAACATTGTCTTTGCATGCATAATGATGATTTATTCTCTTCTTATCTGGTTCTCTTTTCAAGTTTTTTGATTTTTAAGAGGGAAGTCTTACCCTCCACAGAGCAGCTGGTGGACCTGACGGAACCTGCTAGTATGAATTATCTGCTCTGGAACCTTTGCACGTATTGGACTATCAAGAACTGCGTTGAGTGAAACTACGCTCTCCAATTTCACTTGTTTTTTGTTTGAATTATTTGCTGTGTTGGATCATTTTAACTTGTATGATATATTTGTAATTTACATTAAAATTTTACTGAATTCATACAATATTCAATGTTTAAATCGAAAATTAGCTATTTTTTAACAATAATTACTTCTGCTATTAAATATATTATGCAGGATCTATTGGGACCTTGCCCTTATCATATATATTATGTATATCAAAATATCTGTAGGAATTCAAAAGTTAAAAAAAGCATCAATATATAAGAATCTTGAAAATGTAACTACATAAGTCTTCTTGTTTTATTGAGAATGAAAATTATACACATTCAAGTCACTCTTAGATTTGAAGAGACATTATGGCTTCAGCCTTCTGTGTCGCAGATATTGTCAGATGTTCTCTGCTGTGTCTGGCTGATCAATTAATATAATAACATTTGTGTATTTAAACTAATTTTCTTATTTGTAATTGTAGATGCAACTAAGTCTACGAGTATTATGTCCACAAATGCTTTAGCATTCCTATTGTTAAATAAATATCGCTGTGGTACAACATTGAGTAATTTAGTTCGGAGCTTGGATGAATTAAGGAGAGAATTAATGTTGGCTGAAAGAGATGTAGGCTTCTCTGGTGAATCGGTTGATGTTCTGAATCATGCTGTAAGTTTAATATGTATTTTTGAATGGTGGACCTTTTTTACATAAAAATCTATTTATCTGAACAAAGTTTTAACAATGAAAAATATTTTGAACAGGTGGACTTACTAGGGCCTGGCCTTGTAAGGAGGGAGAAAAAGATGTTGGCTCTTGATGGAGAAGAACCAGAACCAACTATTTTTATTTCTCCTGTTATAATGCTTCCTAATGTGATAGAACTATCTTACTATAGCAACTCACTTCTTCTCTTCTTTGTTTTGGACTCTATAGTTGGTAAGTCAGAGAAATACGAATTTTTAGATGTTAATTTTTTCTTAAAGTAATAATGGAGTATAATTCTTTTTTTTTTGGGGGGGGGGGAATTCTTATTACTTTAGTATGTCTTGTATCATTATCAAAGAAAAGGCTTCAAAGATAGGGAAAAAAACCTCCGCCCCTGTGTCCTCCCACCCTCACACCCCACCCCACATGAAAATGATTCAATTTGTTTGAGTCCTGTGGCATTTCCTGTAAGATCAGAAACAAACCAGCATAATTCCTATACCTTCAAGTACACTCTGTAAATTTGTCAAAAATACCAAAGGTATAAGAAAATGAGTAATAAGAAAAAAACAGACTTGAAGATTGTTGAAGAAAAATAAATATTCATCTTGAACTCTGGGACATTCAATTTTTTTATATTTTTTTTTACAAAACCCATAATGGAGGAGACTTGAACGGAGTTTCAAAGTCAAGGATTAAGAAACAGAAATATGTGATAAGTATTTAAAGATGATCTGTGAAAACCTCATGAAAGTACAATGAACCTTGTAGTAGTAGTTGTTCAGGTTGTAAGTTGCTTTGCTTTTTCATAATATGTAGTGAATTGTTATTCAAAAATGATTTTCCTACTGTTCTTGACTCATTTTATTTTCATTTTATATTCCTTCCTAGTAACTTCACTTATGCAATGAACACTAAAATTAATTAATACAGAGGGCTTATCCCTTACCACTGCAGCCTAACATCTCACCAGTGGAGTTGAAGACATAAAACCCAGCAACTAATATGGTCACAGTTCATAACTTTAAACATTATGCCCAGATTATCACTGTGTCTATAGAGAACACTTGATCCATGGCCGTCTCTATGTTTACCATGTCTTTAAAGGCGACCATGCTTGATTCCTTTAAGTTCACTCTTTGTCTGCAGTCACATTGCCAAATCCAATTGTCATGCAGAAAAAAAATGTGAAGTGCAGAAGTTATTTTGTAAGAGACCTGTGGGCAGTTTTGATCTAGATTGAGTAAAATATTTGTGTTATAGTTGAGTAAATATTTATCAAAATATTTTTTTTCCAGCTACTGCTGTTGTTTCACTTCTTCCATTTGACATGTACAAATCAGATGCTGGCCAGAAAAGTGGTTCCTATTTAATTAGACTTGACAGCCTTATAGAAGCTGCCTATGAGTTGTGTGATATTCTCCAGTTTGAGTTTATTTTTACAAAACCTTGTGAGCACTTGGAAACAGTTCTTGTGGACAGAATAGATAATATGTGTGTGTCCAGCATTCTGGTGAAAGATGAAGTAAGTTTTAGAAGAGTCATAGAGAATTTCTGCAAGTAAAGTCTTGATAACATAACATATAAAATTACATACACAAACACCACCACTATTGCACAAATCCCATTGTTAGATGAATTACCGATCTTAAACATTGAGTTACGCATTTAGACCTTAACATTGATTTCAGTGGCATAATTAACACTAAAAATTTGAGAATGTTTTTCATCAAGTCAAGAAAATTCAATCTCTGATAGTTGTTTGGCTAAATCACAGGGCCAGGTTAGCCTAGGAATGCAGGTTGGAGAAAAAGAAAATTTGTTCAAACTTTCAGTATAAAATCAATTTTTCACAAATATCTAAGGTTTACCTTGCAGAACAGGTTGACAGATGAGTTGCAAGTGGGAAAGTGTCTCCTGAAACATTTATGCTTGTGAGTTTTAAAGATGTTTTTGTTTGAAGAATTACAAATTAATTACTAAGTAAAACATTTCAATAAATTACTGTGGAGTCTCTGTAATAAAATATTCATTGGGTAATTGTCACTGTACACACCACTTAGGTCTCATTATTATTATTATTATTATTATTATTATTATTATTAACTACAAATTGTCTGAACTGAAATTTTGAAAATGAAGAAATCTATATTTCAGAGAATCAATGAAAAATATTCCCCCAATTCTTTTTTATAAAATTTTCTTTGAGCTCTTTCTCAACTTTTTTCAATTCCAGCTAATGCCTGGTAATTTATACCAGTCAGTGCTACTCTTAGCTTAATTTAGACAGTGTTAGGTATAATAATTCTAATTTGTAATTGTATGTAATTAGAAAGTGGAACCTGAAGATAATGAAAGAGGTCATCGGTACCCTCGAAAAATTCCCTCATACATTGAATTTGACAGTGATGAAGAAATGGAAGCTGCAATCCCACATCCTAAGTATTCTGTGAGTATAAATAAGTGCATAAAAAATGTATTTCGGCTGTGAATTTCTAACTCTTTTACCCATTACATTTTCTCCCCAAGTGAAATCCATTATTACTTTGAATTATGTTAAAGTAAAATAAATTGCTCTGGCTGAAGCCCATTGTATACAATATGTACGTTTGCAATAACAAATACTGTTGGGAGCACTGGAAGGGGTTGTGATGATTGCAGAACCACTGTAATGAGTTGAGGTACTATTAACTCGTGGAACATTGATTGGTGGGTATTAGGTGAAGTGTTTCATATCCTATATTGGTTATATGAACATGAATCAACTGAAGGAACATTGAAAATTTTCTTATCAGATGAAAACACTAGGCTCATAACTATATCTGGGACATAGCTTTTATGATTACTTGGTCATTGCAAAAGTGTAACTCCAAAAAAAGGCAGGAGAGTTTACAATCATGAATAATACTACTTTCTCTGTTCTACTAATACCAAAATTTATATTTTATATTTTTTTTTCCCTTTGCTATTGCTAATTTCTATGTATGACAATAGTATGAACTACTCTGAAATTATATAGTTCTTGATAGTTGGGCAATGGGCAGCTAATTTTTTATTTGAACTGATTCACAGCTGAGAACTGTGGCTTTTAGTTTTAGTGCTGGATATTTTTTCAAGTAAATTTGTTGTAGTTAAAATTTCATAGTAAAACTATTAGTTGAAAAACTTGGCAGTAAAGTTCAACTATCAATTAATAAATGAAGCTGAAGTTCAGTTTTGGATAATGGCTATGTAATATTCTACCTGAACTTAATTTGCAACAAAGAACCAATAGTTTCAGTTGCAACTAGTTTCTCAAATATTAGTTGTTACTTAAACTTTGCAACCTAATTTAAATATTTAGAATGACTACCTTGTAAGTTGGCTTAAATTTTATTAACACATGACATTTTGACAGCTACTTTCTGACATCATTGGATGATAGTCCATAAACAAATAAATAAATTTTATCTTGATAACAAAATAAAAACAAGTTAACTACTACATAAAAACAATTCCATAGGAAAATGATATGAAAACAAACCATCAAAGCAGAAAATCAAAATTAACAATTACCTCAAATTCATTATTTCTGAAATGTTTCACATTAAATTCACTTGAAACCATTGGAATTTACAAATGGGCACAGACTGGTTATCTTAAAATTTATTATTGTTTTTCAACTAATAGTATTAGATGAGAAATTTCAACTACAACTTATTTACTTTAGAAATAGTTAGCAAACAACTACCACTCTTCTTGACAATTTTTTAAACTAATGCAGATAGCTTTTAGTGTCAATGAATTTTTGTCCATTACTGGTCATTGTCTTTAGATAAATTATTCAGATCCCACTTCACACTGGAGAATAGCTACAAGTTTGTGACAATAGAGTGATGCTAATGTTGACCATGCAAAGGTTAATTTAAGATGCAAATTATTGTAGTCTAGTAGTGAGTTATAGTAGCTTGTATTCAATACTTGTCACAAGGAGGGATATGAGTTTTTTCTTATTTCTAGAAGAAGAAAAATTGAGTAATTAAGAATAAATTGTTTTATATTAGAAGAAACTAACTGTAAAAATCGATACAGTACACAGTGTTCATTTACTTTGAAGATGTATTCATTCAATTTATTTTGTAAATTGAATTTTGTAAAAAGTTATGCTGAACATTATTTTTGTAATTATGTATTTTAATGTATTACTTTTTCAAGCATATATCAATGGCAAACTGAGAGAAATAATCTGAACACTGCTTATGTGTTTGTGTACATGAATATATTGCTTCTACAGAAATGCAAAATTGCTTAGATGTGCTCATGGAAATGAACTTTTGATATTTATCTCAGTAAATAAAAATAACTAATGTAATAGTTTGTTACATCTGTGTGCACATAATATTGTTTTGTAGTTAATAATTTTTCTATTTCAAGAAGTCATCATCCTCAGGACAGCAATTTTTCATCAACTGAGAATGAAGATTTTATGTCTGCTTGCAGAAGTGCACATTGAACCATTCTTGTATAATACTTATCAAATTCTCTTGTCTCTTGTATAATACTCATCAATTGTTTTTGTTTTGTTATGTTCTTGTGTGGAAAATATAGTATAAAGTCTTATTTCTGGTTGTAATCTTCGTTTCCTTGAAATTAAGTACGAGGTTAATTTTATCTCACTCCTGTCATTTGTTGGATCAGATATCTGTACTTGATATGTTTCTCAATCCAAGAAGCACTGCTCTTATCGTCCACAAATATAATGTACAGGTGAATATGGAAAGGGATGCTCTTCGTCGTCTAGACTTTCTTCATGGACTCTTGAGACCTCTGGTGGACACATATGCAGCAAGTGCCAATATCTTGGAGCGTCTTTCATCAAGGACATTACCAGAAAAAGAGTTAGTTCATGAAATCTTGACAGAAGTGAAAGTGCAGCTTGACAATGGTCAATGTCATTATGGTAGGTTTCATCTAAGACTAGTTGTGTGTTGTATGATTTTGCTGTTGTCAAGTTCAGCGTATTTTAAATTCGTATTTACAGAATTTAACACATTTTGTGAAACAGCAAATATCAATCAGTGCACCATTATGTTTGCTAATGAATAATTAATACTGTGAATTTTGCTGTAATTTGAAAACTTTCGAACCTGAATCTATTGTTTAATTTTGTGTTGATTTTAAAATAACTGTTGTTGCAGGTGAAAGTTTATCTGTTGATCCCATCAAGAATTCTCTGAAGCTTTTCGAACGTTGGGGTATGTTGGAATGCCATGTGCAGGAGAATGTGAAGCTCTACTATCTACCTGAAACAATTGATATTGAAGAAAGTGCTCGGGAAGTATTTAGGAAAATTAGCAAATTCAAATGGATTTTTGGCAACCAGTAGACAGGCAGAACATTTTATATTCTATATTATTGTGAATGTTGTGAATATTTGTTACAAGTGAACAAGTAAGTGAAGGAAAGAAGACCTAAGCTCAAGTGAAAATATTACTATACATCTGACAAGAAATGTTATAGTTAAAAAAATTTATTTCATGTTTTGATGTTCCAATAACTTATATGGTGAGAATATGGAGATGTTAAGTGTTAAATGGCAACTCTTGTCTTCTGTCAAGATGTAAATTTCTTGTTCATGTTCATTGTATTTGATTACATTGCATTCTTGTGAATTTGTGAAACCAAAGTTCATAAGTTTGTGTGGTATTTCATAGCTCATTAATGTCAAGATTTTGCAGGAGAATGAACACTAGTTTTATATTTTTTTTAGGTGTGTTTTATAAAGTTCATAATTTTGGCTTAGGAAGCTAGAGAGAAAGAGCCCATTTTCAGTCTTGTTTTATTAAGACTTTTTTCTTCTTTGTGCAAAGTTATGTTTTAGTCAGACATTTTTATCTTTTTTACCCTTGTCCCTTTGGAACAACAGTGACATGTTAAGTTAAAAATAATGCAAACTAGTAGTGCAGACATTCTTCTATCATCCACACAGCTGGGTATAATCTCTCTTGTGTTTTTTCCATCTTTTATTGGTGTCTTTTTTTGTAGGTAAAATTTCTGTTTGTATTTTAACACTAATTGTTTGAACTAGTGACCAGCTTTAATAGAAAAAGCTTAAATAATGGGAATTTCTTCTCTGGTGATTATCTTCTAACATAGTAGAGAAATTGTGAGACTATATTTTTTCATTTATTTTGCTAGTTTATAACATTATTTCAGAAGATTTACTGAAGCATATTTTTCATGCTGTTTACTCGATAGATCGATTTTAATGGACCAAATATAAGAATATGTCATTAAATTGATGTTGTGGTACTTATTGCATAGCTGTCATTTTAAAAGTTGAATTAAATTGCTATTCTCTTTATTATCTAAATATTACGGTATTAGTTTTTTTTTGTTTTTTTAACACAACAGTTAGTAGAACAAAGTTCAGATTTCATGATATTAATATAAAAGCTTTTTAAATCTTCCAAATATGTTTTTCATTCAGTAAACCATTTTATCATAAGATCTATAAACTGTTATCTGGAATAAGTATTCTAAAAAAAATTCATAATTAAAAGTAGCTGCATATTTTGCATTTGACTTTATTTACTTGATCTGTTATTTAAAAAAAACTATTTTGTGAAGATCTACTATTGCATTTCTTTTAAATGACTTCACCGAAACTTGCCATTAAAATTAATATGTTCCATAATACTTCATCATTACATCAAGAACAGAATAGACAACATAAAGAATATCTTTATGAAGTACACTTCAAAGATACATAACATGCACAAAATTTCAATGTATATTATTACTTTTTGAGGTCAGGATTTTTTGTTTGTTATTCTTTTAATGCTGTCAATTAATGAATGTGTGCTTAGCAAGCTAATAGATATTTTCTTTTGGTAGCTGGAAATTTATAAGATCTCCAAAAGTAAATGTAAAACTGTGTACCTATTAACTGGGAAGTGTACAGTCTTTCTACTTATTTTATGTTCATTAACATCATAAATGGTGTGGGACACAATGTTTCAAGTATATAGGTAACAATATTATTGAAGCTTCAAATCCTTTATATGAACAAAATGTACTGTCAATTTATATAATACTCCTCAGGGTGATTTCCATCAGTCATGAATTTACAGTGAATTTTATATAAATCATATATTTATTACAAATTAATAAATTGATATTTTTACACTTAAAATAAGGTTGTTTACAAAAAATTTAATTCTCATCGATGAGTCATTATGTACTGTTAGCAACATCCTTGGGGTCTTTCAGGCTGTTCCTTGATCTCTGCTGTATGTCTCATTAACATAAAGATGATTTGTTTAAACTAATTTCCATTTTACAAATTTTGATATAAGGTCCAGACTAGTGTCATGTGTTCCAGGGTGTTCTCTTTTTTTTTCTCTAAATATTATGATCCTTCATATTAAATGTTGTATTATGTAATCCTTTCAAAATTTATTTTTCCAACATAATACTTCTCACTTTTGAATGGAACTACATGATTAACAGGCATCTGCTGTTAAATGTATTTAATTAATACTTGCGTTTTGGGTTATATTACATAAATTTTTTTAAAGTCTTTGTTCCAATCCTAACTTTTTCTCCTAATCCACGTTTAGTTTTAAATGGAATTTGTTATTTTGGAGAAGAACACTAATTGCACAAATATCACAGACTACAGTGTTATTGGCTGTGGTACAATATTGAGTATAAGTGCTCAATGGGCACTAACTTGGTGCCTTGGTTCCTTTGGATATATGTACCTGTTTATGATATGTATAATTTTTAACTACATGTAAATCTATTTTGAAATAACTGCAGAATTACATAGTCTTAGTTGACTGGTAATGTTTAATTTTCATTTCAGTCTAACTACACCATTAAATAAAGATTTTCAGTGGACAAAAATCCTTCAGACACAAAACTAGGCAGAAAGTTAGACTTTGGGGTCACTTTAATGGGGAAACAAAATTGACACTCCAGCAGTGGGTCCCCTTGAGGGGTGGGGGTCAAAAGGGGCGGCAAAAGATTTTTGTAAATATCTAAAAAACTATGTGAGATATCAAAAAACATCCATATTAAAAGTTGTAGCTGACAAGACTTACAATAAATTTGGTCTTTAGTAATTTTTTCGTCAGATGCACAGGAACCAAGATATGAGCGCTCAAAGTTGAGACCTGCATTTTTTTAAATTCTGACCTATTATTGTGCAGTAAAAAGCGTCAAATATGGGTATGTACATGTATTACCATGTATTTGGATGTAAATTTTTGCATGGATGTATGCACATCCATGAAAACTACAAAAACATGCATTTTTGAAGCGTTTTTAGCTGTATACATGTAACATGTGCATTTTTGGATTTAGACACATACAATATACATTTAGGAATATATTCCAATACACATATGTGTTTGTATATACGTGTGTGCGTACGCGTGTGGGTGCGCGTGTAAATACATACATGCGAAAATTTACATCTAAATACATGGTAATACATGTACCAACACTTTCATACTCATATTTAGCCCTTTTTTTACTGCACAAAAACTGACCAGAATAAGAAAAATAGCATTTTTTCGTATTATCATAAAAATGCCTTAAAAGAATTGCAAAAACAGGTCTCAATTTTGAGGGCTCATATCTCAGTTTCTGTGCGTCTGACGAAAAAATTACTAAGGATCAAATTTATTGTACATTTTGCCAGCTACAACTTTTACTGGGAAAGTTTTTTGGTATTTCATCTAGTTTTTTTTAGACATTTACAAGAGAACGCTTTTCCGCCCGTTTTGACCCCCCCCCCCCCCNTTCTCCCATTAAAATGACCCCGAAACCTAACTTTCTGCCAAGTTTTGTCTGGAGGATTTTTGTCCAGATTTCCACAAAATAGGCCTTTATTCAATGATGTAATTTTCTGCTGTACCTAGAAGAACTTCCGTTATCTATTTGTCTTATTTGTGCCATAAGTCAATTGGATTTTTTAATCAGTACAAATATTTTTGATGATTATTGTTTAATGTTGATGATACAGTAATACTTTTCAAGAATGAACACTCACAAGACCTTAAAATTCACCCGCTATTGAGAAGATTGAGATCAACTTTGATAAAATGACTGGGCGTGAAACAAGCGTCCACTATAGAGGAAGGAGAAGGAAAAAGTGTCTATTAAGGGAGGTTTCCCAGTAATTGGTTTCCTGAACCAAATATGAAGGAGTATAGGTGACATGTATTCCAATAAGGAGTGTGCAATGTTTTCCTTCTAAATAATTGAGCCAATAATTAAGATTAATGTTTTTGAAGACTGAACCTGACGTTGACCAATGTAAATGAATTATATATGGTAAAACAACTGCACTAAAGTAATAAATGAGACTGAATGCCTTAATATAAAGTAAATTCATTTCCTCTGAATCTTATTATAGGTATTCAAATTCTTATTCTTTACTTCCCAAAGTATTTCTAGGTCAGCTTATTATTACATTCATTTTTTAGTAGTATATTGTTTTAATAATTTTAGTAGTATATTGTATTGATAATTGAAAGACTCACAGAGGCAAGCAACAATGTAGACACGTCAGTGTTCCTTCCTAGTAAACATTTCATGTATTATTGACTCCCTCGTAACAAACAATTTGTGTACTCATATCTTGTAGAGAGCTGAAATTTACACCAATTGTGAGACCTCTATGCACTTAGCTGAAGCCACTAGTTATTCGTCATACATCGTAAATTATAGGGAGTCAACATTTGGTAAATCATACCTGACTCTATAGAAATTAACAATGTACAATAACTGTGGTTGCTGAATTTTAGCAAAGACACCTTTGGTGGTAAAATAAACATAATTATGAATAAAGCTGGAGATGTGGTTGAATTAGTATGCAGATTGGGGATGGATTAAGTTGATATTTTCCCCAGGATGGGCCAGATTATGTTTATAAAAAAATTGTTGAATTTGTATAAATATTTCCCAATGTGTCTTCACTATTTTCTTTGTAGATAGTGTCTTAGAAATGACTTTTCAAACACAAAGTTCAACAAATTTAAAGTGTAAAACATTAAGCTTAGCTTCTACTCACTGAACACTGCTCACTCTCTGCAAGAGTCTGTTGTGTCTGCATTTCATACTTCATGTATCTGAAGGGAAAAACCTTACAATTGCCAACCTGACTATTTGAATTTTGGGAAAGATTTTCCGCCTTAAAAAGCACCTAATGTTATTTTTTATTGACTCCCATTAATCTTTTATTGTTGGTTTGTGTGTGTTGTTTTATTTACGATGGCAGGTGGAAATCTTCAAAAGAGACTGTGACGCATATGAGGCATGTGGAATTTCTACCCACTAATACCTTATTACTAAAAAAAAGGAGTTAACTGGTACCTATTAATTACCTTGTTATTTACTTCTCCTGTAGCCTTAGGGTTCGAATAACGAAACCTGTGTTGTTGGCCACTGCCTCCCATGCTTCTCTCTTGGCTAGCATCAGGTTGACTATATCTTCAAACGCGTGTTGTCCTCCCACGAGACTGTACATTTCCACTCGTCCTGGAAGCGAGGTCATGCCAAGAATACTTGCCCTCCATTCTCCATGACTTCGGTGCACACTTAGGATCGTCATCCAATTTAAACGGGTGATACGACGGGAAACAACCATGGCCAGTTAGAATTTGGGTGCCGTGGTGGTCTACTTCACCATGACGTTTGCTGGTCCACTCTGTTTGGGATGAGTGTGCGTCCACCGTCCTTTATCTAGACTACCCCAATGATTCTGCCACTTGACCATTGTCATGTCTTTTTTCAGCAACATTACTCTTAGCATCGTCTCGGTGTCCTGCTGCCGCCTCCTGTAGATTCTCTGCCACACACCCGCCAGTAGTTCGATAGGAGCCGTACCCGATGTCACACAAACTGCTACATGAGTTTCCGTACGGAAATCAGCGGCTACCCTCAGTGCTCTCCTGCGGAAGGTTGAGACCATTTCTCGTTTGTAACACATTGGAGTCGCAAACAAGATTGCACATAGATGCTGCGAACTTCCTCCGATTTTGTCTCGGACTACGGATGTTCGATATTATTCGTCACACTGCAGTCATGACGTTTGCAGCCTTTCTCTTCCTTGAATTTCAGTTGCGAGTAGATTAGTAAACCAAAGTTTCTGAAGGTTGAGAACAAACCTCGGAATCTTCCACTGTCAGAGTGATAGACTCAGTAACTGCTGCCATTTTGTCTGCAAGTGTTGGGCACTGCGACGTCATCCAAAAAATGTCAAAGATACTGTCTCACAGCACACCCCGAAGCCCTTAAAAACTTATAGCGTATTAAGCTCCTGCTTTAGTATTGGTTATTGCTATTTACGAATATGAAAAGTGTTCCAGTTTATGATACATATAGAAACTATTGTAATTTGAGAGTGTGAGCGAAAATTTGGACTAATTTGACCCATTCGAGCTTAAATATGACCATTTCAAAGTATGCGCCCAGAAGAAACATTGTGTTACGTAACATCGACTGCATGGAACAGTGATCTTCAGCCATAGTTTAGAGTTCAATGATATAATAGAAGAAAATATGAGAACCTGAAAATTAGGAAGACATTAGTTGAAGTTTTACTGGTAAATTAAATAGTAACCGTCAATTGCGTCGGGAAGTTAGACGAATGTGACATACTAACACGGATTTCAAGGTAACTAGTTGGGGAGTAGCCAAATTATAGAATAACGTAGCTGCATTATTGTGTATATTTGATTAAGAAACCCTAGCACGATATGTGTTGTGGCACAAAATTGCTTAAAGAAAACTTCGCTTGTAGATTTTAAAGGAACGGCCGTATTTAGTAGGCGTCACGGAATATTCTGGTTCGGGAAGTGACGTCTACAATATGTAGTGTATGACACTATATACAGTGCACTGTGGGTTTCTCAGTAGTTAAGAGCACACTATAAAGCAGCGCTGTCTATTCAGAAGAACAGATCTATGTGCATGCAAATTGTAAAAGTGCCCTACGTACCCAAACTGTAGAAGGCAGGTTAAACCAAATTTGGAGGAATGACGGAGACACTTAATAAGCACCTCCCTGTTAACTATTGTGGTATTATTGGCAAAAGGGAAAACTTCATGGAAAAATACATGACAGAAACGGTCAATTTGAATAAAAAAACCAATAGTGAGTGTGTGTGGTGGATTCAAATTTGGTGGGTAGAAGGCGATAACACGTGTGAGAAACGTAAATCAAAATCTTTTTACCCTTCGTGCCTAAATGAATAATAATAAATTTATTGTCAAAAAACAGTACAAACTGCGTATGACTACGTGGAGGACAATAAACTAATTTACTCTCCGGAAGCAAGCAAGGGACCATCCCATCAATTCCGATCAAGGGCCCTAAGGCAGAGGCGGATTCACAAATTTCAGCAAAAGTTCCTAGATAAGATAAAAAGTTAGCTGCATGTTATAATGCTAATAGAATGTAAATGTGTTTGTAACGACGCAAAAAGTTTACAAGTTATTATTGAACTATAGATTATTCTGAGTATAGTGTTTAAAAATCATAAGAGTTGAAAAAACACTAAATTCACGATTTATTGTTACAATAAATACGCCACTAGACAAAGCCTAGAGAACCTGTATAAGAAATCCGCCTCTATCCGAAGGAAAACCGGAGAAAAACCCGGGCCAGGATGGGGAACTGTGCTGGAATTTGGAGTGAAAGTAAACAAGCATATAAGTAACACGTGTACGCAATTTGAGTCAAGTGAAATTAAAGTCACAATGACGCGTGAAAAGAATGTAAGAGGAACATAAAATTTCATATAAACTACTGAATTCTGGAACGAAGGCAGCTATTAGGAGAAGGTAAACGGATTCGAAAACTGTGATTGAAGGAGAATAAATCGCATATGATGAAATATTTACTGAAATTGAAAAATTTGAAATGAAACATTTCCGTATATAGTACGTGTAGAGACAATATCACTCTTGCGAGAGAGGCGAAAACGATTGTTACGAGACCCACAACAGCAGGGGGTTGGGGCTGGTGCATTGGGAGTTAGTAAGAGTTGAGATAATGTGCGTCTTCATGAGTATCCTTTTCTCTTGTTGTGCTTGATGAAGTTCTCAAACGTGAGGGATAACATAACTGATTAGGACAAGTGGTAACCACCTGTTGATTTCTCGTAGTGACAAGCCATTATATGTGAGTGCCTGCGAAAATTATTCCGAAACAAAAAAAGACGAATGATGACAGACACGAGGGAAGAAAAAGCAAACAGTCATGTTGGCAGAAATGGATTTGAGGGTAGAGACGCCTGCCGAATTGATAACTCGGGTGGCTTCGCCAGTACATAGTACAGCATCAAGTGAAGCAACGTCGTTGAAAGGTATAGTCAATCTGAAGTCTCGGACTTGTCAGGGAGGAAGTAAGAAAAAAGGAATAGCTATACGGATGATAGAGGAACAGGAATTGCAAGGGATAGATATGAATCAAATGCATTGACAGGTTGAACGATATATTCGCAGGAGAAAAGTTCAAAAGACTTTCTGTTAGGCTTCAAACTAATATTATTGAAATTGTATCAGATTTATGGAAATCAATAGTTAGATTACAAATGATAAACGAAACATTGTTGGAGAAGGAACAAGTGGGTGAGAAAAATGGGTGATACACTTAGAAAAATTAATGAAATGATGTCTACGAGGATTGATTTAGATAGGGCCAAATTAAAATAGTGCAAAAATGTGGATGAGGGACACGGAAAACAGCTTTTGAAAGTGAATTTGAAGGAAGTAACTTTAGAGCGCGCGGAAGAACATTTTACTGTGGTCAAGGAAACTATGGAAGGGAGACTAGACATATGTGTGCCCAATGTGAAACAAGACTTCGCGAAGATACTGAAAGAACAGGATGAAGAAGAAATAAAATAAAGAATTAACAATTTTTAAGAAAGGGTGACTTGTAAATTAGACATAGGACATGAGCGAATTTGTAAAGAATCGCAGAAAGGAGCAGAAGAATTGAAGACAATTGTACATAATGAGTATGAGGGTATGACAACAAAATAGTTTGAATCACAGCTTGCTCAACAGACTTTAGAGAAGAAACAGTGGGAAAATTTAGAACACCAACTAGATAAAGGGTTACACCGGTATACAACAAACTTATGCTTGGGCGGTAGGTGGGCGTGTAGATCAGCGCACAAGACGGGAAGCGATACTTGTTCGTGGCAAGGACCATGGACAAACTTGTGTGAAGGATGACCTGCGGAATTGTTTAAAAGAAAGGAAAATAAATGCTAAAATAGATATCACACGGCGAACACAGGAAGGGGACGTGGTACTAATTTTACCAACAAAAGAGGAAAAAACAGAATAATGGGTGCGATAGATGATCATGCTGAAATAGTAGCTCAAGACACCCTCGAATCAAGATAAAAGGGGTGGTCAAAGGGGAAAAGGAAATAGTGCTTAGAATTATTAGCGAATCGGAATTTGGATGTTGAGGATAAAGAGGCGTTTCATGCAAGTGTGAGGATACTTTATAGAGAAACGTTCCGCAATAGTCGGGTGGAAACGTGGATTGTGAAATAGCTGGACGCATTCACAGACGGCTACTGTCTATTAGATATAAAAAGTTACTGGATTAATGAAGACCTAGAGCCGTTGCGTTGTTTCAAATATGGACATATGACGGCTGTACAAAGAAAAGGAGGATTATTGCGGAGGTAAAGGACTTCAATATGAGTCATGGCGAAGAATGCAGAAGGGTGAAAATATGTAAACTGTGCACGCAAGAATTTACAAGATCATGAAGTACTAGAACGTTGTTGCACAGAGCACATTGTAGAAAATACAATAATCGAGCGAACTATCTACTATGGCAGTTAGAATTAGCGAATTTTGCTACAAAATCTGGATAGGGGACATGCCGGATCGGCAGAATTGGGTACTCATATGGTGAAGCATAGATATGACTTGGCACGCATTCAAGAACAACTGTATGCTAAGGGAAAACCGCCCTACACACCATTAAGTATCCGGGTGGTACATGCATGAAATTCGTGGTCCGCTACAATCATAGGGAATGAGGATGCACATGTTTTGGAATTGACAGAATTCACCGGTCAACACTATGGGACAATAGTCTTATCAACAAGGTGATGTTGATCTGATAATAGTAAACATATATTGTAAATTTACAAACAATATAGCGGATACATTGCAATTTTAAGACGAATATTACCTGATCGGGATATATTATTTTGTTTAGATTCAAATGCGAGATCCAAATTATGGGGGGATAAAACAACTATTAGACGAGGATATCTATTCGAACAATTCGATATGGAAGAAAATTTAATAATACGTAATGATTATGGTGAAAACATATTTATGGGGACAAAATGTTCCTCAATCATTGATTTAACGATCACTATACAGGAACCCGTGTTTCAAGCAAAGGTTTAATACCTTCTCTAGACTCTCCGGATACACTGTGATCACTATCTTCGACACTACATATTTCATCATTGCCCTGAAATTTCCCAGTTTTATACATTTTTCTTCCGTGTACCCTACACTTGGAGAAGATATGTGATAACTTACGGTCAGGTGAAAATGACGACGAACCGGGAATCGAACCCGATACTCCTACTTTGATCGCAGGGGTGTTAACCAATACACCATCCGTTCGCCATCCAGAACCGTACACTATTTCCACCCAGACCTAAACCCCGAAACTCATCTTTATTAAATAAGAAGTCTTTAGAGTGATCACGTAACCAGAGTTATCTGGTGGTACCGAACTCTTAGATTATGGTTTTTATCTATACGGGATTGTCCAGTCGGGGGAATGTTTTTGTAACTTTAGTTTTTACTTCACAATTTTAAAAGCGTTGTCTCACGGGTCGTTTTTAACTGCTTCAAGCAGGTGCTTCTGACATCGGGCCTTGCTTATCTTTATTTCTCGTTGCAGCCACTTAAGAGAATCTTCGTAAATGTCTCTGAGTCACTCTTCCGTTTTTGCTCTTGTAGTTTCTCTTCTACTTTGAATACACTATTTCTGAGATCAGTTATCTCCTGAGTCCAGCAGTATACGCTTCCTTTTGATCTTATACCTCTTCGCCTCGGCATTGCTGTGTTGAAGGCGGTAATTGCGTTCAAGGCAACTTCTACTGCGTCTTCGAAGGATTCTCCGTTCGTCATCCAGTTTAGTTTAAGCATCTCTCTTGATGCTTCGTATAATGTCTTCGTTTCCTATGCGTTTCCTACACTACGTGTTCCAGACACGTTTTCCACTTGGTTCAGCATTGGATAATTCTTCTTGTATTGTCAAGTATTTAATGTATCAGTGGTCACTCACAGTCTCTCCGTCTAATACACTACAGGTTTCGACCCGCCTAGTAGAATTGGCTGAGCTTATGGTCAAGTATATAATTTACGAAGCGTCACCTATTTATTACACGTGTGGGTTCACACCGTATGTTAAGAAGGATAAAATTGTTTTTGGCAATAAATTCGCAAAAATGTCACCCGTCTTGTCTGAGCAGCTCTCTCCCCATTCTGGAGATTTGCTGTTAAAATCTCGTCACTACTATGTCTCGATTTGATGCTTTTAAGCTGTCTTCCAGCATGACGATTTGCAGTTTCAATTTCCCAAGCATTTCTCCTGGAAGGAAATAGGGACTGTATATTCGTACTATAAACTCTTCGACCCACACGAACCCGAAATTCGTCATCTCGAATGCACGTACGGGAATCGTCCTGCCATTGATAATTATACCGGCTCTTTTCGATGAATCGTGATACAAAACAGTAAAGTCTGTTTTATTTCACTGTTGGCTAGTCAGTATTATGTCCACTCTTCTCTCATCAGCAACTTTCATTAGCAAGTCTTGTGCTCGTCCATTTTGTGCGAGATTTCCTTGAAGAACTTAACCATTTTTCACTCACCTTTTATTCAGTTCTGCTGTAAATGAGGCACATTTATTGCTTTCTAAAATAGGGTCACATCTTAGTTTTTTATCTTTACAGATGACACATTCTATGCTCCGTTTGTAGTCATTGCCAACGTGTCCTGGGACCCGTTCCACAAAAGTACAAGTATTGTTCATAAGAACTTGGTACGATAGAAGCAATTACATACAATCGTTACACAAATATTTCGCTAACTAGTAAGTACTTGTCGGTAACAAGTGGAGCATCTACACACGTCAGTAACACGTTTTTGGGGACCTCAGACGAAGTTGTGGTGTGATTTGTGTTGCGGATGGTCTAATCTTTCTCGTTTGATTCCGCGTTACGTCATGACAAATTTTGCATTTTAAAAATATTTATTAGTTCAGTTTATGTGAGATATAGCACAGAAAGTGACTTTTTTACATAATGTTAAAAGTATTTCAAGCTTATCAACAATGACTTTTCAAATTGCATAATTATAACCAAGCTATTAATGACAAGTAACTATATTAAAATTTACAGCAAAATTATTTTTACTTATAAGTTTATGAAACAGGTCCCTCTTTTTCTTCGTTTTCCAGGCGTCATTCTAATACATTCATTAAATTCATACACTAACACAAATGTGAAGTTCACTCTTTCCTTAAAAGTTTTCTTTCCTACGTCATTGTACACGAATGAATAGCTCATCTTCATCTTCCTAGGAAGAAATGGAGCACCAAGTATTAATACAATGACACTTGTAACACGGTTAACTTATGTTTATAACTAGGTAAGAAATATTTGGTTGGTTACTAGTTCATTTTACAAGTTTGTCAGCTACAATTTTGGTAACATAATAATTGGGTTGCAAGTAAATAACTTGTAAAATTGTAAGAATTCACTTTGTGAAGCGCTCTTAACTGGATATTTTTACAAACTTGTAAAAATTATCTTGTTACTGTAAGATTTGATTAATTTACAATAAATAATCAAAGTTAATAGAATATTTTCAGTACAAAATGTATTTCAAACGAACAGTGGCCGCAACCACAGGCGGCAAACGACAAAAGGAATAGGATAAAAGCTTTTTGACAGTTTGCATTAAAATTACTCATTCAAATAAACAATCTAAGCAAGAGCCAAAGAAACAGATTTTATCTTACGGAAAATAACACGTAGTTCGTAAGAAGGGAACAACTGAACTCGCGTGTCTTTAGAAGGACGAGAAGGTCGCACCAGGGCGCGGCGAGGCATGCTCTAACCCAAAAGCACAATAGGTTTATGGTTTTAAAGGAAGACAACGATCGTGGGAGTCTCTAGGATGTGCGCCGCGACCAGGGTTTAGGATGCGTAGCACCAGATGTTAAAAGGATGGATATTATAAAGGGCGGAAAACGTAAACAAATATTACGTCTTTGATGGCGATTGCCGCCTAGTGAAAATCGCCGTAAAGATGATGGTTGCAAAAAGATCGTTGAGAACCAGAAGCGTCGAAAACGCCGCTCATGGATTAGCCCCACGCGTCCAGAAACGAGTCAAATCTAGCCATTGACTAGAAACGTCGCGAAGTGGTGATTTCGATTCCATTGGAAGAATCAGTCACTTGACTGTTCAATATTTTAGATAGTGGGTGGAAATGGTAAATGACGTAGTAGCAGAAGACTCATTTAAGCGACTGCAACATCAAAATAGCTCTCAATCGTGCAATCTCGTCTCAATCAATCAGCTCAATCGTCTCATTCAGCTCAATTCAGTTAGCTCGAACACTCACATCTTGGACGTTTCGGTCAGATTATTTTACAGCGTTTCAGCTTACAGCTCACATTTTTCTTTCGAGCTCAGAGACAATCTTACATTGTACTTCGAGAAACTTCTCACATTTTCGTTCGAGCTCATATTCAGACAGCTCAGATTTTAGAAAGTTTTTCGTTCGAGACTCACGCTCACATCTCAGAATATTTTCCGGTCGAGACTCACGTTCGGATCATAGAGCATTTTTGTTAGTGCTTTTAAATTATAAGCACTTTGCTATTGTTCGCTAAGATGTTCCAACGCTAAAACATTCAATTGTAACAACAGCATTGAATTGTTGAACATTCCGCTGAGTTGATCTCTTCATTCGCCGCGGTTGTTTGGTTGCGGTTTTTCGCACGGGGCCGCACGGAAGCTCTTCGCGAAACGAGCCGGTGGTTTTCCGAGAATGATGACGTCACCTGCTGGAGCGACTACACGCGCCATTGATGATATGCTGAAGGGCCGTCTGGAAGTCTGCTCTCCATGTTTCACATCGACTGAATCAGCTGTCAACTTGTAAGGTAGAGCGTAACAGTTGGTTGCATCCAACTATAGATGATAGGTGCAGTGACGAGAAGAATAGTGACTTATTAGCAAATGATGAAAGCCCAAGCAGTGAATTTGAATTTTATTGAATTTGATTATTTATTGAGAACTATGGGCAGTGATATGGAAGGGTTAATAAATCCTCAATGTAATATAATGTAATTTACACTAAAGGGTTTTTTTGTCTTGTTTTGATGATAGTAACTGTGTTAAATTCAGTGTACCATGTGTCTTTTTGGGGGATGTAAAAGGGTAGTATTTTGGTTGTGTGTTAGCATTAAAAGAACTGAGTTAATTTGTGTATAACGCGTTTTTCTAGTAGGATCCCCAGTATATGTCCTTCCTTTGATTAAAATACTGGTACGAACCCAGAGAAGATATGACTAGCCGGAGGTGAATGAGGGCGAGCCATTACACTTTAACTCATGCTCATTTTTTGTTTTGTTGACTTCTGCCGTCCGAGCCTGTTCATATTGCGGAGATATGCCCACAATCTAGAAGCTTGTAACATTTGGTTACCTGACTTCTCTCCTTGATTCGCCAGTTAACCCAACTAAATTTTATTCTTCCCGCATTAAGAAGTGATTGGGTCGTCTCTAAAAGCAATATCGTTGCTTGTTGCAATCTGCCTAGCCTTTTCATGAGGCGGCAAGATTTCAGGAGGGCATCTTCGATACTTGTAGCGACGGTATGTTGGAATTCTTTTCGCGATCACCACGAGAATTTCCTTATTTTTTAAATTATTATTATTACTGATATGTGACTAAACAGAGTCCCTTGTCTCATTGTTTCATTTACATCCCTGAATCGTGAATCATCCGTCATCCCTAGAGTGAATTCGAAATAAAACTCATTTATATTTTAAAACACTAATTCAGTACTAATTATTATTAAATATTTTGATTGTATTATTCGTAATATTGCTATTTTTTACATTATGGCGTCCCCGAAGACGTGGCACCCTCCTCCGCTCGGTACGCCACTGGGTATGGATGCCTTACCTTCAGTGGGGAATGAACTTGTATTTAAACGTCATTGGAAGTTTCCCCATTTCTTTCAGTGATCCCAGAAAATATAGATTCAACATTCATGTTGATTCACATTCACCTAAATATTTCTGACGTTACGACAGGATTCCTGTCGTAAAATATAGACGTTTTGTCATAAGAATGGGGTTGGTGTAGTGTCATGTTTTCGATCCCCTCTTCATCTAGTTGGTCGAGCACTAGGGGCCGCACGTGACATTCAGGCGAGGGTAGCCTGGATGAGAAGGAACTCATAGTGGAAGGAAGTTACCCTAAGAGGTGGGGAGGTGTGAACATAGTGCGACTCTGTGGAGGTGAAAACCCTTTTTATGTTCTACTCATACAAAATGGCGGGCGTGGCGAAGTATAAGCCACACAGTGTGTCTCCAGCAGTAGTTACAATCATCCTTCAATCAACTCAAGGTGACAGGGGTAGATAAAGTATGTGCGGGAGGTCACCGCAGTGTCCCCTGCGGGGGTCAACTGAGACGAAGGGAGAAGGCTAGAGTGAAGAGGTAGAACACCAGCGTCCCCGAGACAGGGTCTGATGCAGGTGTTTAGGTCCTGCGTATGTTTGTGTTCGCAAAACTCGAAACGTAGTCGGTCGATTAACTTGAAATTATAACATAACGTTGCATTCGAATACGAGTGTGTTTTATATGCGTATTATATAGATATCACACCTGTGAATAGTACAAAATGCATTAAAAAATAATATAAGCGAAATCACAGACTGACTAATCACGAAATATCAGAGACCACAAATCCTACGAACATAAAATTTGGCAGATAGGCTTCTTTTAGGGTGAAGACATCCGCTAAGAAAAATTATTACGAAAATCCACCCTTAATGGGGTGAAATGGGGGTTGGAATGTTTTCCTCCAAAACTCTAGAGTGTCTGGAACAATTTCAACCAAACTTTATACACACATGAGTGACTATATGAAAACAAGCACTATTGAGGAAATACATCCCTTGCACCTCTAGGGATGGTGTGAGAGGGGGACTACATGTAAAAATAATGGAATAATCCGATATTAGATTCGAAACCATACTTTTTTGTTCCATTGAGATGGATTAGAGCGTCCCCGATGCTTTGTAAGTTAACGTTCAGTCCACATGGGAGATAATGTACCCCTAATATCCATGGGATGGGGGTGAGAATGAACGACAGGTAAACATAATAAAAAACGGCCGATATTAGTATTAAACAATTCATTTTTGGGAACGCTGAAGTGAAGTGACCCCTCGTGGTGATATAACACAATCACCCCCTATAAGGAATAAACACCCTTTGTGTTGGGGGTGAGAAGACGTGAAATGTAAAAATTATCGAAAGTGACCGATATGTGTTGAGATAGTAGTTTTCGGGGTCGCTGAAATTAGTAGTGACATTGTCGAAGACGTCAAAGTTAAAAATCAGCCCGTATAAACTCCAGCACCACCATGAAAAAAATATCGAACATGACATACCAGTGACGAGTCCAAAATTTTCGGCGTCGCTCTGATATCAGCGCTCATGAAACAAACACAGCACTAGCATCCCTTGGGGGGGGTTGGAAGTAGGTTTATGGATAAAAAGAAGTGAAAACTAATTTGGAAATATAAAAATATGAAAATTGCATCGGATCTACAGTATAAGGGATGATGAGATTTTTAAATTACCGATGCCGTTAAGTTCAAGTTGAGATCACATAGTGGCACGGTATCCTTAGAGTTGGGAGGGAAAGGTGAGCTGTAAAAGTAACGTAAAAACGCGCGTGCGCAGTTCGTCAAAAATGAAGCTCCCGCCTTGAAGATATATTAATATTCATCAGTAGCCTCACGTCTCTGGACGGATGAGGTGATATGAAGAAGGGCCTACGCGTGTAATTAGCTCACATAGTTCAAACGTACGCGGCCAGGGCGCTCCAGTGACCGGAGGCGACAATTACAGTTTCAACGCTAGTTCTGAATTACGGCGTAGCAGCGCGGCTGCCGGTGTACTGTCAATTACGATCTTCAAATGTTTTTTATTATGGCTGCTTTTCTAGGTTCTTAAAAGCCCAGGAGAAAGGATTCGTATTGTATCGTATATCATTGTTTTATGCTTATAATTTCATATTGAACCATTTATTTTCATTCGCATTCTTTATACTGTGATGTATTTCTTACTTCAATGTATTATTGGCTAGGCGATTTAATTCTTCACGACAATGAAATCTTGTTTGTTATAAGCACCAATCAAATTACATCTACTTCAACAATAGGTGTATATCTTATTGGAGTGATCATATTGCATTCGTTGATTCTTGTGAAACATTTGCTTCAGATAACCAGAAGCGGCAGTTGTGAGGAGAATCGGAGTCTTGAAGTTAATTTTCTGTGTGTATTTGTCTACAAGGCGGACGCTGCTTGCTTCTAGCTGAGTCTTCAAGCTACTATTCTGTGTTTGTGTTTGTACANTATCTTATTGGAGTGATCATATTGCATTCGTTGATTCTTGTGAAACATTTGCTTCAGATAACCAGAAGCGGCAGTTGTGAGGAGAATCGGAGTCTTGAAGTTAATTTTCTGTGTGTATTTGTCTACAAGGCGGACGCTGCTTGCTTCTAGCTGAGTCTTCAAGCTACTATTCTGTGTTTGTACACTATCAAACCTCCACCATTAATGGATAACATTTTCACTGGATATCAATGTGATAAAGAATAAAGTTACAGACACGTTACAAAATCCACGCGAGCAAATCCGCGGGTACTCAACTAGTGTTTGTACATAAAAATTCAGCCTGGATATGTTTGTGTTCGCAAAACTCGAATAGTTGGTCGATTGACTTGCAATTTTGACGCAACCTTGCATTCGAATAATAGGTTCCTTTTACGAAAACCCACCCCTAACAGGATGAAATGAGGGTTGGAATAATTTATGTATGTATATCAACTTTACAGTGTGTGGACGAGCAATTTTAACGAAACTTGCTACATAGATGAATGGCTAAATGAAAACAAGCACTGTGGGATTAAGACATCCCTTGCACCCCTAGGGAGGGGTGAATAGGGAATGACATGTAAAAATAATACAAAAATCCGATATTAGATTCGAAACTGTACATTTCGGTGCCATTTAGATAGTTAAGAGCGTCCTTGGTGCTTTCTAAGTTAGCAATCAGTCCACACTTCAGATAATATACCCCTAGCATCCCTGGGGTAGGGGTGGGAATGAAGGACGAGTAAACATAATTAAAAAACCACCGATAATGGTCTTGAATACATCATTCTTGGGACCACTGAAGTGATGTGACACCCTCATTGTCAGATAAGTACATGATAACCCCCTATAAGGCATAAAAACCCTATGTGTTGGGGGTAAGGAGTGAAATGTAAAAAATTATCGAAAGTGACAGATATTAGTGTTGCAGTGGTAGTTTTCGGGACCGTTGAATTTAGTAGTGACATTCTCGAAGACGTCATAGTTCACAATCAGCCCGTAAACACTCTAGCACACCTAGGGAAGGGGATAAAATGAATGAAAATATCGAACATAACAGTGACCAATCCAGAATTTTTGGCGTCGCTAAGGTTATAGTGAAATTCCGATATCGTGTAAGTATAAACTCAGCCCTCATGAAACAAACACACCACTATCACCCCTTGAGTGGGGGTGGAAATGGGTTTAAGGATAAAAAGAATTGCAAACAAATTTTGAAATATGAAAAGTGCATCGTAGCCATAGTATTAGGGTTGATGAAATGTTTGAACTACCGATGCTGTTAAGATTAAGTTGAGATCACATAGTGGCACTGTATTTTTAGAGCTGGGGTGAGTAGGATGTAACGTAAAAATAACGTAAAAAGACCGATATTAGGGTCGAGTCCATGGTATTTGCTTATTCTGAGATGAATAATCGTATTTCCAATGACATTATATACATTATGCACGACACCTCTAAAGGTTTAGGTTGGGAAGAGCGTGACTTGAAAAACACACCTCTAATTAGTGAAAATGAGGGATTGATACACACCAATTCTATCAAACCTCCACCATTAATAGATACCATTTTCACTGAATATCAATGCGTGAAAGAATAAAGTTACAGACATAATACAAAATTCACGCGAGCAAAGCCGCGATACTCAGCTAGTACGATATAAATTGCTGCATCGACACTGTCACCTGACCAATTCCTGTAGTGCGAGCCGCTACGCATTCACGACAGTAATAACGACAGGGTTTCGTAATACGTTCTATCACAACGACAGGGTTCCTATCGTTAAGTTTACGACGATCTTTCGATAACGATAGGATTTCTGTTGTAATTCTTCAATATTACGACATAGACGGTAATGGTGACTCACTCACTCACACACTCACACTCACACACATGTATGGTAATGGTCTAGAGCACTCTGGAGGTCGAACAGAAGTCGAATAAAATGTTCTCGAGAGATAAATAAATATGTTATGCCAGCATTTTGTCAGCGACTGTGATGACAAACCACGAGCAGACATCTTCACCAGAAATTTAGTAGGATGCAGTCAAAACTAAAATTAACTGAGCAACATCGTGGACAGATACAAGGCAATTGTTTATATTACCCAAACACTCACATTGCGGACGCTTTTTTCTGCACTGTTGGATCCATCGAAACACACATCGATATATCTCCAGGTACTGAATCCAACACAATCGATATACTTTTTGGCGCCATTTACGATAGTGGTGAAACTAGCAATTGCCATTTTGTTGTTTTTGTGAGGTGGCATCTTACTATTCTAGAGCTATTGCCATTAAATTATATTATAGATTCTTTTATGCCCAGCATCAGGTCATTTGACAATATTTAGTCGATGCGAATCACCCGTGGGGTGTATTGAAATATGTCCAATGCCTATTTGGAAACTCTAAAAAAGAGAGGATATAACCCGTACTTGATTATTCAATCTGGACCAGTGAGACGAGATCATTCTTTAAAGGTTCTTTTTTTTAGAACGGGGTACTCTTATAGGGGTAAATTGATGTTGGATTTAATTTTGTTTTACATGTTAATGTATTACAGTTGTATGGATTGAAAAATGTTGAAGAAAAAAGAAATATTCATGAGAAGTCGGAAAAAATATATAAACACACTCAGCATATGCCTTTGAAAATGTTAGTGTCACAGACAGCTAGAAGAACATCTGTGCTGCATGATAGAGAAGTTGGACCTCTACCTTCAAGTTCCATTGATAATGTACTATGTTCAGTTTCACCTTTCAGTTTGTAAGTACATTATAAATATAATTGTGTAAATAAAATAGAACCTAATTGTAACTAAAGAACATTGTTGACCCTATTGGTAGTGGAAGATGTGATGTAACATCACATTTAAATCTTTCTGAGGGGAAATTGAGTACTTCTACGTCCCAGATCAAAAATCCTATGTTCAGTAACCACAATCTAGAATTCTGAGCTCACTATTTTGGAAAAGAAAGGATATTAATAATAAATTTGTTTTCTTCTTAGATCTTGTGGAAGTAAACAAAATAGAAGTTTAATTTCAATGAGTAATACAAGATATTCTGTATTTACATTTAAAGAAAATATTTACAATAAAAATAATGAGAACATGAAGATTTCGAATTGTATTGAAAAATTTCATGGAAATGGTGTTAATGTTAATCCTGCAATCATTGGAACAGAGACTGGATTTGTTGAAAGTCCTAGAATAGATTCCACAATGTTTGAGGACACCAGTGCACTAAATTCTCCATTTGAAGAATTAGATAGACATATAGGTGCTTTTTCATGGGCTCCTGTTCAAGATGGCCCAGAAAATGTACGTATACAGCACTAACTGAGGAAGTAGGGCACAGCAAATACTCAATTTAAGTGTTTTGTACAGATTAGTGTAATTTCTTTTAAGTGAAGTAATTTATTTATTCATTTTGTTTCTTGTATATTTTATCATTATTTGTCATTATATTACATACCCAAACTCATGTTCCAAAAGAAAACCAACAATGTTTGAAGTATAGATAATTGGTATTCTGGGGTTCAAGTTATATAAAGATATCACTGCAAGAATGCATTTCCTCCTTAAATACAACAAAACGAAAGAATATTATGTCTATTAAATAATTTGATCTCCAACAGTCAGAAATTTTTGTTTTAAATATTTGAAATTGAGAACTTCTGAAAAATAAAGTGTTTCAAAGCAATTGTAGCACTATGTTCCAAGAGGACAAAAAGCTGTTTAAATTATATTTCTCTATTGACTTTGCATAATAAAGTTGTTGAAAAAGAATTGATCTTAAATTCTAGTTTTCTTTTTTTCTTGTGAAAAATTTGTCATGACATGACATTTTCTGCTGGATAAAAATGTAATACTTACATAATGAAGCTCTGATTTATAATATAATACAATAATATTTTATTGAATCATATAGATCGTAACAATGATGTACTAAACAATAATATTTACTCATAGTACTAAACAATAATATTTACTTATAAGAATAATAACAATATAATAATTTTGATATATTTAACCATATTCATTTAACTTATGCTAAGTAGAAGTTAAAAATTATTTTTTACTATTACAGAATATTAATATTTATTTAGGTTAAGGTTATTAGATATGTATGGTAGGAAACCTGTTATTTTACTTTTATTTTATTAATTTATGTCAAGATCTATATTTATGCTAAAACAGAGTAATTTAATGTTGTTAGATCTTTTCCTCCATCATGGCTCACCTTCTGCACCTTTGTTCTAATGATTACCTGCAACAGATTGTATGTCATACATTATTTATTGTATTAATAATTTATAAATTTATTGTCAAAAAACAGTACAAACTGCGAATGACCATGTGGAGGGAAAAAAACTAATTTACTCTCCGGAAGCAAGCAAGGGACCATCCCATCAATTCCGATCAAGGGCCCTAAGGCAGAGGTGGATTCAAAAAATTCAGCAAAAATTCCTAGATAAGATAAAAAGTTAGCTGCGAGTTATAATACTAATAGAATGTCAATATGTTTGTAATTTTAAGCAAAAAATTACATGTACANATTCTGAGTATAGTGTTTAAAAATCATAAGAATTGAAATAACACTAAATTCACGATTTATTGTTACAATAAACACGCCCCTAGACAAAGCCTAGAGAACCTGTATGATAAATCCGCCTCTACCAGAAGGAAAAACGGAGAAAAACCTGGGCCAGGATGGGAATTGTCATTGAGGAATTCTTGTACACTGTAGTAGAGTTTCTGTTGAAGTTTTGTTTTGAATGGGTTCAGTGTATTGATGTTTTTCAGGTTTAGTGGTAATGTATTATATAGCTGTATACCTGTATTATTAGTGCTTTTTTGGCTAAGAGTGGATGTTATCTGTTGTAGATGGATATTTCTGGCCTGTCTAGTGTTGTGAACATGAACAGTGGAATTAAATCTGTAGATATCCATTTTTACGAAGTTCAAAGTTTCAAAAATGTACATGCATGGCAATGGAAGTATTTTCAATTTTTCAAATAATGGTTTACATGAAGAAAGTTTATTAATGTTGGTAATTGTTCGTATTATTCTCTTCTGTAAACTAAAAGTTTGTTTTGTTTCTGGTGCTTGTCCCCAAAATATTATACCATATTTTAGAATGGAATGGACATTTTCATAGTATACATTCGAGAGGTATCTGTTGTGCAATTTGCTGTTAGAATTCTGATGGCATAGTTTATTGTGCTTAGTTTCATATTCTGTGTTTCTAGGTGACAGTTCCATTTCATGTTATCTTGTATAGTAAGTCCCAGAAACTGTGTTGTTTGTTTAAAGCTTCATGTTCAATGATGTTGTTTGTTTGTAAAAAGTCAATGTTCTGATCTCCGCAAATAATGATAAAATGGTTGTTGTGTTTTGTCAGTTTATTAGAAACTGTTTCTAGTTTTTTTCTGAAGGTTTCAAGATTTCCATCAGGTGCTCTGTAAATATTTAAAATAAATATCTTTAAAGCGAGGATTTCAAGTATAGTACACTCAAAGTCTGAGTCCTTAAACAAGTAGTTAAAATCTGTGTTTTACCTGGATTCTATGTTAAGTTTTAGGTAAATACAAGAACCTCCATATGCATGATGCTTATTTTTGTCATGTTTATCTATTTTATGGCAATAAAATCCTGCTAGATAGTGCCCTGGTAATGATGTGATGTTAATTAGAGTGTCTGACAGCCAATATTCAGTGAAACATAGTACTGATATATGCCTTAATATTGTATTTAACTGTACCTCTAGCAAATTTATTATTATTATTTTTTAATGATCATATGTTTTGGTGTAGAATAGATAGTATTTTGTTGCTTTTCAAGTCAGGTGCAGAATTTAGGGAATGTTATAGGTTCATGGATTTGTTTGGGTTTGGGGGCACGATGTAGGTTATAGGAAGTGATGCGGGAAGCAGGTGTACTGAGTTGAGGTTTGGGTGATGTGGATTGGCAGGACACCACAGAGGCATAGGAAGGTGTGATGGGGTGAGGGATTAGAGTTAGGGTGAGTAGGAGAAGTGAGAGGAATGGGTGTGAGTGGTGGATTGAAAGGAGATGATGGTTGGTTTGCAGGAGCAGGAATGGAGGTGGTTTCGGGTGGAGAGTTGTATGTACCCAGGATCCTTGTTATAATACACATAGCAAGAGTGTGTTTACCAGATTGGTGGCCAGATTTAAGATCCAAATGTGAACAATTGCCTTAAAGCATGGAATGTTGATGGAAAACTATGAACTAATATTAATATAAATTGAAAATGTTTTTTATTTTTATTTATTATATATCTACACATTTTTAAATAGTGTTTCTCTAAGATAAATATTTCTAATACATAGGCAATTAAAGTTATTTGTGGAGAAAATACCGAAATATTTTGAAGTGGAGAATGAAATAAAATATTAATTTTTGTGTCTAATTCCATTTTTTGTCATTGCGTTTATTTTTTATTAGTTCTGTAACATTTAGCCATTGACAAACAAATACATTTGTTAATTTTGATTAAGTAGAAGGTTGTTTAATTAGCTGTAAATTTGGAGTACATGAAATATTCCTCGTTTACTTTCAAGACATGGGATAATTCTTTAACTATTCTGATGCAGGAATGTTGCTTCATCTATCTATCTTACAGCCTTTCTTTGAAAGGCAGAATTTCAATGAATGTTTCTACCCAGATAGTTTAGTTATCAATATTTGTTTCCCAGAGTGGGAGAACCTATTAGATTGGTTGGTTTGAATAGCATAACCCTGAATAAATATGAAACTATTGATCTAACAGTAAGTGAATTCTAATAACCTAGTTGTTGGTGAGCCCTAAAGCCTCAATAGTAATAACAAAAGAATTGAATGTCCAGCTAGGATAACAAAAATGTGGAAATAATTCCATTATTAACAAAGGATAAATTAATATGTGAAGACATGTTATTAAAGTCTCAGAACTTTCTGAAAATAAGAAATTTTCAGAAAATTCTGAGAAGAACTATGTATTTTATCCTTGACCGCAGCATTGTTATTTGGTTTCAAAAAGTTTTTGAATACTCCCATTTTGTCAGTGAAGTTATCTAGGATGTATAATTTTAGTGAAATTACACTATTACTAAATCATTGCGGATGACATGTTACTTAGTACTAGTACTATTAACCTATTTCAGAAAAATGGGAGTATTTATACAGAAATTGCAATATTCTGAATGATGTCAGAAAGTTAATCACTCTCATTGCAGTTTTTTTTCACAAAATTTATTAGCGATTTAATTTTTTAAAATCTGTATTAAACTATTATATTATTTTGATTGTATAATTGTTACAGTAAAGGAAATCAACACTCGATTAATTATAATTAATTTGGTAAATAATTATTCTTTATTATTTTCTGTAAGTGTGAATTAGCCCTCCAGGAGAAAAAATAATCCACTAAAAAGAACGTGAAAAGTTTTTGTATAAAGGAGTGAGGAAACTGAGTTATAATATCACTGAGTATTTGAACTACTGTATTGCAAGAATTGATATATTGACATAATTAATAATCAGTCTGCAGAAATTCAAGGAGAGCACTATAAAACAAATCTCCCACCGTCATCCACGCTTCTCTCAATATACCCATCTATTAACACTTGTGACCTCAGCAGGCGACAAAGTCGCGCAGGAAACAGCAGAGATCTCGTAATCGCAAGTTTCACTTAGCCCATTTAATTACACGTGTTGTCTTCCCGGCGGCTCGCAGAAAGTAGCGGAGATCTCCGCTGCAAGCAGCGGAAGAAAAATCGCAGGTTTGACTTAGCACTTTTTGGCAGGTCCTACGCGATGCCTTCATGTATATCTCTTCTTCATGTATTTAATCATTACGGACTAATATCGATTCCAAAATGGGCTCTAATGACCTAGCTGTTGACGAGCCCTTAAAGCCCCACAATAAAATCGAGTACAAACATTGTTATGAACGAATAACCAGACGTTCATACAACAAAAAATATATATAGGGGGTTGCTAGTATATTGCAACTAGCTGCTGAGGTTAAAAGATTATTAAGATTCTTTTTATGGAATCGCTTTGATTCAAATAACATTCACATTTATTGAATATAAATACACATATTTCTTACAATCTAGTGATACTGAATTACACAATAATATGATACAGCAAAGGTGAAATTATCTGTTGTGAGCAGATAATGCTCTGTGACATACAATTCAACAGAGTTATAAATACATACGGAATAGAAGTACTTCCAATGAAGCTCCCGTTCCGTTTTTAGATTTAAGCAGAATTACTAAATGTTAATACAAAAGGTGAAGTGTGACTGGAAAGTCTACACATAAAAAAAGCCCCGCCGGTTCACGAGTTTTCGTGAAACTGCCCCCCAAAACATCAACGAATTGACATCAAAGAATACCTGCTAATACTCAAGCGGTTATAAAATAACCAAAAGTGCAGGATTTGAATCAGTACCCTCTTCATAAGAGGGGATAAAGAGAATCGGTACCCTCTTCATAAGAGGGGATAAAGAG
>NNCF01130011.1:4347-55172 GCA_002313205.1 Laupala kohalensis
TGGCGTACTGATCGCCTTCTAGCCACGTGGTTCGCTTCGGACTGCTTCCCCTCCAAATACTGGCGTCGGCTCGTTCGGTCGCGTACGAATACTTTCGAAATAGGATGAAGCTTTCTCGGAGCTTACTTCAACCGATCTTATGCTTTCCGTTTGATTCACTGCGGTCGTACTATCAAAACTATCGTGGATTTGAATCTGTCTGGAAATAATGTTCGTTCTCACGTAGACCGTACGAAAGTCCTGATCAATTTTGATCACACAATGCTTATGCGGTTAACTTCCCTTTATACTTCTTAATATCACGTGCGTTTAGATTTCGCCTTTCCTGCAGCTAATTCTCGTACTATCGAAACTTATGTTCTCCAATGCATAAAAACTAACCGCCTCGTACTACTTGAGAACTCCGTTCCACGATGTTACTACCACGATTGATATTCAACGATTCCGCTTTTCTATCACGATGTCACTACCACGAGTGATGTTCAACGATTGAGATTTTCTATCACGATGTATCTCGGGCGATTCACCTTCAACGATTGAGAGAGAAGCCTTGTTGCGTCTTCCCAGCTCGACATCAACCCCCACTCATTTTCATAGTTCACTTATTACGCCAATCAGACTCCCCTTTTGTTCTTCGCTCCACGAGCTTCCTAAGGTGCGTTCATAGTTTTGAGTTCTACGCGTCGCCTATCCCAAAACATACCACCGCTTCGTCTCGCTGTTAGAATTCGCTCCGTTCGGCGCTGNCAACTCGTCGTTATATCCTCAAAAAAAATATCTATTAAATATCGTATAATTACCTAACGAATCTGGGTCGTTAGAATATATATATATATACACACATACACATACACGATACACAGCAGAAACGGATTTTCGATTGCCATGCATCATATTTCCAATGGTACGAGAGAAATAGTGATATAGTTATTTTTCAACATTAGACACTCAGCCATTAATTGGAGGATTTTCATGCAGTGAAATGTATTTAAAGTTGCATGCATACAATCAAGAAAAAATCATGTTTATTTTATAATATATGATAAAAATACTAGAAAATAATAATTTCTACATCGTTTAATGAATAAAACTTACTATTTGAACAATATTGTTTTTGTTTTATAATTTATTTCAAATTTTAATTAATATAAACAAATAATAACGATTCTATTATTTCAACAACCCAAGATATTATACAGTTATGTATGGTGATACATAACTGACATTAATATACAGACTTCAAATATTTCTTAAATTAATATTAATTTTTATTGTTGAAATTTGAAAATTTGACAATAGGGGAAAAATAAGGGATGTTGAAAATCATTTGCGAATAACCTATGAACAATGAAATAACCAAATTGATCACGTGTAAATTACTACAATGGTAGGATTACATTTCAGAAAATCGAAGTGTGACTCTTTTCAACGTATACTGCAGTAATAAATTGTAAGTTATTGATGTGCAAGAAAATTAGAAAATAATATTGTCCATGATACACGGATCTTTCACTCGACTCAGAATATTTAATTTTATGATGATAAGCACAACCACTGTTCACAGACACACTGTTAGATACTGAAAAATCATTACCTTGTACAAAACTGTTACTACGTTACCACACTAGTTATGAAATGTAACATCGTGCTTAACAATCGTGATTCAATGTAAGATTTTTGTGAAATGTAATGTTTTTCAATATTAAACAATGTGTCTACAAATAGTATTAGTGCGTATCTTTATTGAATTTACACAGACGTTAAATATATATTAAATTTATTAATAATAAATTTATTTCAAAACAGCAGATACAAACTGCATATTACCAAGTGGAGGACAATAAACTAATTTACTCTCAGGAAGCAAGCAAGGGTCCATCCCATAAATTCCGATCAAGGGCTATAGAAAGAAGCGGATTTAACTTTCCAACACACTCTAAAAATAATATTTTTATTTACCTAAAATAAGATTTACTTTTTATTTACCTTTTCTCTGCCATTCCATGGACAAAATTCCGTTGATATGTAGACAAATCTTGAACTTGTGATGAAATGTCAATATTATAAATCCGCGGAATCGTTAAATATTTCCATGTTCTTGAACTTCAAAGACAAATTTCAAAGCAATAATATCTCTTCTGGTTAATACAAGACAATGACATTCCCAGTTCCCCGTACTAAATACCTCCTCCGTGAGCTCTGCTCAAATATGCACTGGTGAACTCTCCATTGGCGGAACGCTCTTGCGGGTCCTTCAGCAACGTCATGCGCCGCGTAACAAAGTGAATCACCTCCAGCCTCCCACTTTGACAACGAACGGCAGCCACGAGACAGGAGAGAAGAAAAAGACGACGATCAAAATGCGTGGTCTGCTTCCGGACCGGTTTCATGCAATGCAAACGAAAGAAGACAAAGACGTCTTCCTGCTTGTGAAGGTGTATGTCATGTATGTGCATGATATCATGAATAATAATAATAATTATTATTATTATTATTATTATTATTATTAGTGATGTGTCGATACAGAAACGTTTTAATTCCGTATTTTTATACATAAATACATTTTTATTGGTGAAATAGCAGTATAACAGTGTACGACCTAGATGAGGTCAATAAACTTATTTACTTCCTGGATGCAAATAAGGGATCACCCCATCAATTCCGATCAAGGATCCCAAGACAGAGGTTGATTTATTATTTCTGCATCCCCGTAAGATAAGAATAAAAATAGTTAGCTACATGTTATAATATCAATATCAGAAAATTTGTACTTAAAGTTTTTTTCACGAATATGTATTTTTATCAAATCTTTAAATTATTCAGAAAATATTGTTAATAATTCGTAACTATTAAAATAACTCTAAATTCGAGATAAATTATTACATTAATTATTAATGAGGCTGCTAGCCCTAGGTCAAAATCTAGAGAGTCAGTATACAAAATCCTCCTCTGCCCGTAGGAAAACCGAAGAAAAATTCGGGCCAGGATAGGCCTCGGTCCCGATTCAAAATTCGATTCCGATTCTATTTCGTTTATATTCCATCTGTATATTTACTACATAAAGAAAATTTGCATTGTTGTGTCTGCAACACCTTTTCACTGCCAGTAACATATTTAATGTGTGGAACTAGTCCATGTCAAATTTGTTTGTGTATCTGCCAATTATTATTTTTATTCTTTGAGATAAAATCTAAAATGAAGGCACGAAACCCGGGAGCGACCGAATTATTGGTTTCGTTTTCCTCCTTATCGCACTTATATTCTGGTCTTCCGTTTGTCTTCCTATTACCTTCTTTATATATTCTGTTTCATCAAAAGTAAAGAATAAATAGGTCTAACAATGCCGCAAACAAAAGGGGCGATTAATAAAAATATTTCCCAACTCCCAAATTGTTAGTCGTAAACAAAATAATGAGGTGAAATACAAGTATTAATTATTATCTTCTTGGATTGGAACTGAATCGGGACTCAGCCGAAAAATTTCCAAAACCGGGATTTTTGGTATTCTGTGATATCGAAAATCGAGTGTCAAAATCCATAATAAAGATTTTTGTCATTGTATACGGGAAGACGTCTTATATAAAAAAAACATCTTATTCGCTGGGTTAGGTAATAGTATGGTAAAGAAATTCTTTTCCAACCCAAGGTTTAATCTCATGTCATAGTTCTTCCGTTAGCTTGTAGAAGAAGGAAGACGTTTCATAATTTCGGTAGATAATGTGTCTTGTTTCGGCATAGTCCAATAATTTATCAAACTCTTGCTTATATATTTTCATGAATTCAAATTGCAATACTGAAACATTTCTGGGGGCTAAGGAACCCTAAAATTGTGGACCTATTGATTTTCCGCATCTATTACAGAGGAACCGAAGATGATAAGCTGTATGTCGAAATTTGAGTGTGTACATCCATCTAATAATGAAATTTACTGATTAACACTAGGTACATAATACAAGGTCTAGCACTTCTTATGTATTGGCAAGCATTCCTTTAAACCATATTATTTTTTATGTTCATCATCTTACTTAACGAATATCTTCTGATATAATACACCCAAGTATGAGTAAAAGAATTAGTTAACAATTTTTAATAAAATAATATGAGAAATATATTGCAATAGTGCTGAGTAATAAGGTTTTGCTCAATACATTTTAAATGCTCTTAATATTCATGGTTATTCGACAGTTCGGTTTTAATTAATTTATTTTGCTGCTCGTGTTTGCTTCTTATGGTGAAAAAGGAAAAGAATAATAGAGATTCCGACATTTCGCTAACGTAGTCGCAATTGTAACGATTCAGCGGAACATTCAATATGCAAGTATCATGGGAATTTAGTAATCCCGTGATAAACACCGTCCTCGCAGGAAGTGTTACAGGTTTGCACATAATTGTGATCAGTTCAGAGATTAAACCAAATTTCCTGGAACCGGTTCTCCAAGGGTATATGATATTTAAGAACTTTTTCTTCTCGTTGAGCTTGGAAGCAAATAATTTATTGGTCTGGTCAGAATCATCCGCAGAAAAATTCTTTACTACTTAAATATCATCACAAGTTCCAAGCGTAAGCACATGCGTATAAAAGGTATGTTTTCTATTGTCTTGTCGAATTATTCTAGGGAAAAGCACTTTGAAGTCTGTCTTTTTAAAAGATTACGTCATTAACAAAAAACGAAAACAAATAATGTTTTATTGTGGAAAAAAATTAAGTAGCTAATTTGTCAATTCAACTATTTTTAGGAGATAATAAATAAAATTTATCTTCGGATAATTTAACGACCAGTTTGCTATTTCTTTTTTTAATTTTAGGAACTGGTTCGCGCGATCAGGTGCAAACCAGTAGGATATCATCACTGGTGAAATTGCTTGTGATGTCACTGGAGATTTTTGTTGTCAACTACATTGGTGTTCTATCAATTCAGGGTGAATTTATTTTATAGTCTATTTGTATTGGTATAATTTTCAAAGTATTAAATAAAATATTTTTTAGAAACATGAGGAAGTGAAGTCCTCATTATCGCATGCCCAGAATATTTTCATTTGAAAAAAAGTTCATGTTATGCTTTAAGCTATTATTGTTAGTAACGAGAGTCTTCCAAGTATTTTTATTTTATATATAATTAGTTTCTCTGAATATACAGTATTGTAATTTGCCCTTCACTTTCACGATAATGGTTGTCTTTATTGCTGCCGGATGCGCGAAGGTCATATATATGAATACGAATTGTTATACCTAAATACGATAAATACCTACAAAAACAAAAAAACAAAAAAAAAACGATCGTATTCATGACAAATTCAAATTAATTGAAAGACTAATCGATAACGATTTTTCGATTAATTGATAACGCTACACAATACACGTACACTGCAATGAATTGATTACCGGTTAATCGAAATAATAGCAGGATGCTCAAAATACGTTGGTCATATATTCATGACTTACTTTTTTAATTCAAATCTAGAAATAGTTTTCAATCAGCACCATTTTTTGAAATCAATGAAACAAAATTCCAAAGTTTACAAAAAGATCAAAATGTTAGTTCTAAGAGAAAATATTATCTACAGAATAATAAACAAAGAATAATAATGTTATATTTCATAGATTATTATTTTTACAGCATGTTAACTTTTCTCGATAGTATATTTAATTTATTCAAATCATTCAAGTATATAAAATAAAATGAGATTTTCTTTTCACTGAAAGTATCACATTATCTTATTTTTAAGTTTTCAAATTTTTTTAATTTTTTAAATTTTTTTATGCCTTTTGGCAAGATTCTTCCTCCTAAACGGTGAACTTGGGACAATGAATTGGGAAGGAGAGATGTTGGGATTTATCATACCTATGTACACAATATCTGAGAGAATTGTATAAGAATACGATGTAGCAAATGTAAATTCAGAATAATTAGCATAGTTTCTCTTTTAAAAAAGTCATTCCTGATACAGTTATCTGTTTTCATGGCAAGTGCGTGTAAAGAGAGAGACAATCTCGCGTGCTCAACTGGTGCCACTAACTGCTTGCGAATCGTTTGAACTTGTCGATCGCATTATAATACCAGATTCCAGATCACGAGATGTAGAGTTGAAACTGTTTCTATATATTCCCTACCAAAGTACAATGTTTGCTCAGTATATATAGATGTGAATAATTTATAAAAGGTTATTTTTTGTAAATTTCCCCTTTACTCGCGTTAATCTTTACCAATTGCCAAAAAAGGTACCATCACAAAAATTATTTTCTGGACACCGAACTTAGCTTATAGTCAAGTCGCCCAAGGGTCAAAAAAAGGTGAGGTAGTGATTCTTTGATGCTATAGTTTAGATGGCGCTGATCACGAATTTCAAATTTATCTACTCGAGAAAGTCCGGGAAATATAAAAGAAAACTTAAAAAAAAAAATTAAAATCACACCTCGTTTGATTCTTACATGAAAACTGTGCACTCGACGAATAACATGTAAAAACTAACTAGACAAAATTTTCTACAACTTACATTCCTTTATTTATTTTCACAGGTGAATTACTAACCCGCCATGGAGCGAGGAATTTGTTATTCTGCAGTTTGGAAATTTTTGTCTAAAAGTGGAGATATTTATAAACTTTTCTCCTTTATGTTTTTCAAGATGTTGATTAACTTTTAACTTTCGACATTCAACTTTTGACTTTTCCACTTCCAAATATTTCAAAAAGTTTGAAAAACAATCGAAAAACTACAAAAAAGAATCAGACCAGTTTTTAGTTTTCTCAGTGCTTGGCACGGGAGCATTCAGCGATGAAAGTACATAATTAAAGACAGTACGTAAGTAAACCAACACTATAATTTTAATGTTCGTGAGGATAAAGTAATTTGCAAAAATAAATGTAGGTTGTGGAAAAAAATTTGGAGTAATGCTGCCTCTGAAATACGCCATGCGGATGTTCGGACAATGTTGAGGGTAGTTTAAGAGGTAGGTTAAGTACGTGAAATGTGGATTTTGTCAAACACTGTACTGCAAGTGGGTATATTTATACTCTCTTAAAGTCTTTTTTTTAGATTTATTCGTTCGGTTTTAGCTATTCGTATACTTATAAATGTTTTGGGGATATTTCGAGACATTATTCATAAAAATCACATATGGGCTGTCCTCCACTAATATATACATATAAAAATAATTAATCATCAATTCCAAACAGTCCATCTCTTAGGAACCAGTGATTTGGTTTCTGACTTCATGCATAAAAATCTAAGAGAATTAATAAACATCTGCAGTGTTTACCACTGAATAATATTGAGTAATGTGTCTCAACTCGTCAGTTGTTTTCGGAAAAAAAATTGTAGTAAGTTTATTATTTTTCTTCTCTTATTTTTCCTGTACAATTATTTTACGAACTGAAACTCTAGCTTTAGTGTTTGCATGGATAGAGGAGAATATTTTCCTCTTATTCTTGATATTTCTATCACAGTTTTAAAACGTTTTCATAATTAATCCACCGTTTGTCGCTTTTATTAGTATTAAGCTTATTTCTAATTTGCTCATTATATTTATTTGATCTATTGTCGCATTCATGAAGATTCTGCTCACATAACGTCATATATTTTTCTCCTTTCTATACGTTTGCATAATCAAGAGGTTTTACAAGATTGCCATTTTTTCATTAAAACCTACTGAGGTAATTCGGCGATAACTAAAAATTGACACGATGGATCCTTCTGGGGAGTAACGGCATCGTTTTCAGCATCAAAAAATACGTCGAATCCATATACCCGGGTCTCTGGTACAGAGAATTTTTTTGTGGGTCTGTGTAATTGATAATGCCTTTCACATACAATTCATTACCCAATGTATAATTTATCTTCGAGTAAACCAGGTTATAATGATCGGTTTTCGCTAATCACATTAATTTTACTCATTTTACTACTAAGCATCCAAGCAACTCTTTTCAGTTCGGTCATTATGTCTAGGTACATTATCAAACTCAAAATTCGTTGCGTGTATTCGTTTTGTTCTTTGAATCAAATATAACATTTTAATTAATAAAAAGTCTACTTACAATTCCTTGTACCTACTTCCCTACCCATTAAAGTGCCAATCCAAGGTCCTTCTAGATGCCTCTTCCTCTTGTATGACCCTTTTTGCTTTTTTTGTATTTGGTGCTCCACTTTATCGTACCCCGCTTCGAGGTTCCAGGTGTGTCATCTACACATGTTTATATCTGATCTAATCACTTATTCCGCCGATTTCCTGTACATACTGTTTGAATAGTTCGAATAGGCACTTCCCTCGCCTGTATTGGCTTGTCTACGTGTTTTGTGCTGAACATTACCTTCCCTTTTATTGCTCATAGATGCCGTCCCCTTTCATTTCCCTAGTTCACAATGGTCGTAAACGAACGAAATTTGTCTTCTTATGAAGCTGATGATAATGTGTGGCTATGTTTTGAGCAATATTTTACCTTCATGCCATCAAATTTTGTATTACTTTATATTTAATCTCTGTGCGCAATCATCCCTTCCTCACTTTTCCTTTTAAATCCGGTAAAATGCATATTTTTATTAGCCACTTATCGTGAAATAAAGGAAGAAGGAAATCTATCCCGATAACTTGCTCAAGCTCTCTTCGCCTATTTAAAACTTCAATCCAGTATAACCCGATTCGACCTATTTCAGATGTAATGTATCAATATTTTGAATTAATATGAGTAAATTATTTTCTTTTCCTGACAAAAAAAATTGTGTATCAAGAGGAAAATTGTGTAAATTGAGTATCGTTGCTGTTACAGTTCGAAAATAATAATACCTCAAATACCTTTCATTACGGTACTGTATAAGGAGGTCGGTGTAATGCCTATCTTATAATGAGGGAATCTATGGAATACTAGATGCCATCCTCAAGATGGATGATAAATGACGTAATAGATAGATGAGGATGGGTTGTATGGTAGAATCAAAGGCTGGAGAAACGGAAATACCTCTTGATAAATCTGCCATATGTCCGCTTTGTTCCCCTCGAGGATGGAATTTGGTATTCTTTTGTGGTCTGCAAGTTTTAAAGGCATTAGATTTAAACAGTTTCTATTCGAATGTATACTTGAAACTTTAAGATATATTGCTCTTTTGTTAATACGTCTTAAGAACTATATTGAACCCTTATCCAGAATTGTAAAATCAAAAAATAATAATGACATGCGAGAATTCAAGTTTGAGTAAAATTACGTAATTGAAAAATCGAATAAGATGACCTAAACGATTTTTCTGTCTATTGCACTAAAATACTGTCGAAGATTTCACATACCATTTGCTACCGACTCAAAGAAAAAATATCTCTTTCGTCATCCAAATGCTACTCTGAACCTTTACGTTGAAGCACTGCACGGTGATAGGTATTCTAACAAATGCCGACGAAGGAACGTGCTTTCTATAGAGTGCAAGTCACGTCTTCGGTCGTTACATTATCTCTTCACAGGGCTTAAGTTCGAACTCAACACACGTACCGGTCCAGTTGAGAAAGAGCTAGGCTTGAGAAATTGATATTATTGTGATGAAATTTTTTCGAAAAATTAAAAGTTTATCATCGCATATATAATAATGGAAGTGTCCTGTAGCGTAGAGTATAGCGCACTCTGGTTCATACCCTGGCAGATCCTAGTGGAATTTGCATTGATGGACAAAGAGAGCCGACTACACGTTCTCCTTATCTTGGTACTCCGATTTCCTGTCTTTCATTCCTTCACAACATTCTCATGATCATTAGCCTTTCCCTTCATTCATAAAATCACCCGCCACGGGGAGGTGCATGGAAGTACATCGAGCACACTTGTCATTCTCCAGCCACATGAGGAGGCCTCTCTTCGACAAAAGGAAATTAAGACTAAGTCAAGTCATAGTTGTAATTTTTTTATTTCCATGCCAAAAGTCCTTATAATCTAGAAAAATTAATCATCCCATTAACATCTATCCATAATTTATTGATTGATGTTGCCTGTTTGGTGGAGTTGTGTATACTGTTCTTAAATATCCTTAATCGTTTAGAAGGATTTTCTTTTGTTTTATAACCACGAACTGATGAAAGTGAAATTTGTCATTGATAAATAAATTATTTCATTCTTTAAAAAAGTTTAAAGATACTATATTAAAGATGAGTGGATTCTGGATTCATGAGAACAGATAGAATATATTGGAATGTTTAGAAAACGAACAAGAAAAATTAATGGTGAAAGTACAGGACCGAATAAGCAGGAAGGCAATTTGGATTTCTAAGAAGAAGCGATACCTCTTCCATACGTTACTTCCAAACAAAGGTACATATATTACTTGCTTTAGATAATTCAAAGACATTTTGTAAGAGGACAGCAGTTTGCATTGTTTTTAAAGAAAGGACGTTTCTCACCACTATTTGTTTTTGTTAGAATTTTATGTTTACTTTGAACTTCAATCCTGAACCTTTATAGATAACTAATACATAAATAAAAAATAAATTCTACTACAATTAGCGTCAGTTATACAACGTAAATAAATAAGGAAGCTATTAGTATAGTATAATTATAATTATTAATACATATTATTAGTCCATAAAAGGTAGTAAGTCTTTCATTATTTATTTAATAAAGAATACATTTTAACTATTTACCTGTCATATATGCAATTTTTCAGAATATTTAATGTAAATATATTAAAAAATTGCCTGAATGTTCTGAAAGATATTAGTTTTTGCTGTACTCAAGTATTTTATTAGATATTTTCATTCATGTCTAGAATATGTTAGTATATGGAACAAGTGTTTCGGAAAAGCTATTACTCATTTGGGGACGGAAAGAGACCTAATTTAATCTTGGTAAGGATCACATTTCTGGAAATACATCATTTTGATGTATTATAAATTAAGGAAACGATATCAAAACTTAATCCACTAATTCCGCTCTACAATTCCAAGACGAATGAAAAACATTTTTTTAAAATATGGTGTATTAAAGACAATCATATACTGCGAACAGCTAGGTCTAAGGATTTGCTTATTGGTGTAATTGGAGAGTCACATATTATTGAGATTAAAAATGAACAAGGTCTATTAGCAGGGGACAGTCAACTAAGAACGTGGATCACGCGTTAAACTGTGTATGTGAATATATTAGTCACGATCGGAATATATAAATATCCGGGTTACACTACGTATCTCTGACACTTGATTTTCTAATTATAAACTCTTGTATTATTCCGAGCAAAAAATTTATTTACTGTGTTTTGTTTTATTTATGAGCTTAGTTCTTAAAAGGGGTGTAGATACTTATCAAACGTGTTCTAACACAACTTGATGAAATCGTGTAACTATCTAGACGAGATAGAACGCTATTTTAAATTTTTAACCATCATTTCCGTAAGTTATTCACACGTTTATTGTGAAAATATGATGACTCGCGAACTTTTGCATGCAGACTACCAAGATACTTAATAACAATTACTTTATGCATTGTAGAAATTTTAAAACGTCAATAAGACGTAACTCTTGTCTTGACTTAAAATACTCACGAAAATGATAATTTTGTAGTTAGAAAGATTTTAACGTATTCAACTTCGTTCATTTTTTGTGTCATTCAATTCACTCTTCCATCATGTCAAAATTAAATAAATGTAATTTTAACTCCTAAAAAGTTAAACGAATAATTTTCTATTGAGTAAAGCTCGTGTTTTGTAACAGATATATACGACTCTATAATACATTGAAGAAGTGGGAGATAAACAACATTTATAAGATCCAATTCTCTTGGGGGCTTCGGGGGTGGAACACAATTATCCGTTTAGGGTGCCCAAACCCTTTAGGGTGCCCGAGCCCTACCCATGTTTCTAAATGTTTAACGGGCCATCGTGAAATTTCAAGAAATATTAGAAGAAAAAGAGCCTTTCATTATCTAAGCATTACGATAATCCTAAGCGTGTAAAGATGTTGACATTGTGGAAGAAAATGAATAAGTCTCATATGAAATTTCCAAACTACATTTGACGTTCTCAATTACACTGTTAGATTCCACGTTTATTTTATTGTCGTATCTTTGTGGACTGATAATCAATAAAGAATGACCATGAAGGTAAGCACACATAGAAATTTAGTTTCCAGCTTCTGAAGAGCTATTACTAACAACGACTGGAAGATGCATTGTGTTTTCAAAAGGAGATACACGTGACGAATATATTTGGTGATGCGCATTGCCGGTGCTTACCGACCGCCCTGTTCGCTAGAACTGTTTCAGCTCCGGGGGAGCGGCACTTGCTTTTGCTTTTCACGATGTGAAGCGAGGTTAAGTAAATAGATAAATAAATATATGAATAAATAAATAAACTTTGCCAAAAAAGCAGTTGTAAATTTCGTGTGACCACATGGGGGATAATAAGCTAAGTTACTCCCCGGAAATTGAAGGGACCATCCCATCAATTCCAACCAAGGACCCAAGGGCAGTGGCGAATTGAATATTTATAAAAGATATTTAATAAATACCTATTGTTATCCATTTGTTATTCCAAAATATTTTCTTAGATATTGTGTTCAGTAAACATTCGTATTTATGACATTTGCGTCCATGGAAAATCCACCACTTCTGGAAGGAAATCCGGAGAAAAATCAGACAGAATGGGGTTAAGTGGGGCACAGATTTAGAAAATGAATTTTAAAGATCTTTTATTATATGTATCTTCTGCACATACCTCATTTTTTTTAAATTAACTTATTTTACAGCAGAAATAATTTACCAAAAAATCTAAGTACATTTAAACATCAAGTACATGTTCATGAATTTCTTCTTATTTCAAGATACATTATTATCGCTTTTCTACATAAAACAATACCTCAGTCGAAGGATTTCGTGCAGATCTCACAGTTTGAGAAAATCTGAAGTAAGAAACTGTAAGCATAGATGTATTTTTTACAAAGAAACAATTGTGTTTCCGTTTCTCTGGAATGTATCCAACTATTTTTTTCCGAAGTAGATTTAGTAACTTTTAATTACATTTTCAGGGTTCTTACTATTAGTCACTTTTGATTGGTGTCATATTATGGGAGTCATGTTTGGTGTCATGTCATGTTATTAGCAAGGTCAATGCTGCTTCAGTGCAGGGAGAGAGGTATTACACCTGTCAAAATACATTCAATGTATTTACATTTTTAACAATGATTTTGACTCTAATTTTCCAGTTAGTAAATACATTCTCTTTCAACATGTCTAGTGTGAGGGAGAAGAAAGAGTACTATGGAGGGACACATCCTTATGACTGCTCATTACAAATCAAACTATCTTCATGAAAGTGCGTGTTTGTCGGTGGATCTTTTTATCTTTTCTGCATACCTATAAGAGAAGAACAAATTAATGCTCGGCTTCCGTGTTTGGTGACTACATCATTATTCTTATAGTTTTATCTTTCAGTGTTAAAGCGAGTCAAAAACAGTAATTGTGTACGCGGGGAATTATTCTCTGAAATTGCCTGCGTGTCAGCATATCCCGTGAGATTTTTGTCAGTACATTTTTAGACATGTTTTAAATTCTATAATAATATCTTCTAAAAATCTGTATTGGAATTATTATATATGTTGAGAAAAAAAGTTTTAAATATTTACAATTGTAATCCAAAGTTTTAAAATAAAATAAAAATTACAGTAGAAATAAAATCACCTAATTATATTTTCACAATATTGAGGTTATTTTTGAGACAGTAATTCACATTAGTTTTACTTTTCTTACTTTTTGGACCATATTAAATTTAGGCGAACCACAATTGCAGTAATGGTTCGCGGGCCCCGTTATGAGTTAGTTTTCCTTCAGTACGAGGAGGAGAATTATTTTCTAATAATTGCTTGTCACAAAAATACCAAGACATATCCATTTATACAGTCTTTCACGAAATCTTATGAATTTCAATAATAACGAAACCGCGAAATAAAGCATTGAATCGCGGATCCAAAATGACTCAAGAACTCAATCAGCGTCATCTGTTACGTTATTGCAAACACCATCTAAAATCAAGGTCTGATGTTGATTCAAAATGGTGGTTAATCAGCTTTCAGTCGCCATTGTTTAGAATCAGTGCGCAGGCCTTGCTCACAAGTGGCTCTCGTCGGTACAGAAATACCTCCTTAAGGTTCTCGCCGCGAAAGAAAAGTAACAAGACGTAACAAATGGAACTAAACCGCGATGTTGTCATACGTCTGCTGCGGAGGGTGGCCTAGCGTAACTCCACCTACGACATCCAGACGACGGCTGGTCTAAACCGTTGAAAAGCTAACTTCAAACACGGTTCTTTCAGCCAAAGGTTAGAGATTAAGCTCCATGTCCGTCACAGCTGGCACATCAATTAGCAACTGTCGGTTCTAGGGATCTGCTGATATTGATGTTAGCAACCAGACGTAAACGCACAAAGATTCTTCTGACATGCAAAGGACACTTGTTTGTCTACGGCGAGTGGAAATGTCGGCAAATCTCGCCATAGTGGCATTGGCTCCTCGACTTTTACGCGGTCTTTTCTTCCGCTGCGAGCACTCGAGATCCGTCATACTATAATCCGGAATGTACTCTAATTAGCCATCTTAGGCAATGACAATTAATTTAAAAAACCGTGATTTTTAATTTCCATGCCTTATCCTTGATGTTTGCCATATTTACTTACCGTTAACTCTAAAACCAGAATTTAAGGTAGCCATAAATATGCTCAATCGTCGCTCGTTTTTGATTGACAGAATGATTCTTTTTTTTAAGTCGGTATTATTGCGAGTTTGGTTTCTAATGTAAATGATTAATATATTGTTCAATTATTGTTAAAATTCGTTTTCAGAAGAAAAAAACTTCTGTAGTCTGGAAAATTCCTAATCTGGCACTCATGTTCACTCTTTTGAAAAATAAGGAAGTAATGAAGCAATTTCATTCAAAGTCAGGGCAAAGATAATATGTTATCTCTGTTGTGAAAACTTAACCGTTATCGTCGAAATTCCATAAAATTAATATCTCTTTTGTAACTCAAAAAGATTAAGCAAGCGAGAATTAGCTTCCACAGAAATGAAACTTATCTTTTTTAACGTTTCAAGTGAGACTCCAACCTGAAACATAATTTTAATAACTTATACAGTGTAAGAGAAAAAAATATAGAAATAGTTTACATAGTATAAATCGCGGCTAGATGGGAATCTTTCGAATATGGCTGTGGCTACAATACTTCTTGAATATGAATTGAATAATTTTTTTTGACATAAATATCTGTTTTTAAAGGTTTTCCTAAAGTGTTTATATTTTAAGAGATAAATAAATACGAAAAATACATGGTAAACACATAGTTTATATAACAAATTTATCTTTACATAGAAAGAATTTAACTCCAATTTCATCTTGACTGAACCGTTGCAGAAGTGACTTCGAGACCAACCTTGCTGCATTACTAAGTATTCATTAGAATAGTAGAAAAATTCTATATACGTTTGGTTTTTAAGTATTAATCAATATTCTTACAGTTAAATTACAATAGTAGGAACACATATTAGAATAGTGGGAAAATTCTCTATACTTTTAGTTATTAAGTATTATTCATATAGTTCTTAAATCTTAAGTATTGTTCATACCTGATGTACCGATGAACTTTCGTTTTACAATTTATGTTCTCAAAAAATTTGTTTACGATGCTTCATTGTAATATTTATTACCTTGGTTATTTTTAAACTTTTTTAATTTACAAATATTTTTTAACCTTTTTAATTTATAAATATTTTTCAACTTTTTTTTAAGTATCGCTAATTTATCGGCATTTATTTTTGTCGAGTTGGAAGACTTTACGCGTTTGATAAATTTCTTACATAATTAATTCTGTTTTGCCGCAGGAATGCCACTTAATAGTCTTAAATATATAACTGATGCAATTAAAGAAAATACTTTTGACAAAAGAATATACATTTTGATAATTCTAGACAAAGAAAAATATTTTGAAGAAAATTGTCACCAATCCTTGATACTCCCTCATTCATAATTTGGCAAACTTAATGCAATCCAAATAAATCATTTCACGTAATCACTCCAAATAAATAATTTTAAGAATACCGATAGACCAAAATGATGTAATTATATGAATTGAAATATTTAACGAATTTAATAAGAACATAATATTCACTTACTTTAATAAATACAACATACGATATTACTACATATGTACAGATCTAATGAGATAATAAATATTGATTTAAAAATAATTTCTTAGAAAGTTGAGCTCACGAGCAGTCAGTCCGTTGGATCAACCTGAAAAGAAATAAACGATCTATTAACTGGACACCCATAAAATTAAGTAGCAGTAACAAGTAAAAAGTTTGTAGGAAGTATAATATATTTCAAGTTTCTTGTAAAAGTAGAATCGGAACAAAAAATACACCAATTTTGTTTCAAGAGTGCTCGTGTTATCAAGAACAGAAATGTCCCAGCCATTTTCCTATGTACACTGACATGTACAGGTTTAGCATTTCTTCAATCCTTGTCTCACTGGAGATAAAGAAAATGATGTAAGACCGGTCAAATTTCAAAAGCCTTCGAAAAAATTCTACATAGAGATAATCCTGTTGGAAGTTTTAAGTTTCTTTTCAGGACTGTCTCATCCATAACGTCTTGTTCGCGCACGGCCGTAAGTGTAAACATTGAACCAATAAATCTGAATATATTGGCTAACTACGAATTAGGAGGAAAACCAGAATCCTCTCAATATGTCGAACTATTACGGTAAGAAAAATGTTAATTGGAAATGTCTTGCTAGTAGTAGATAATAATAATAAATAGTCGTCGTTGTCAATAATAATATTAATAGTATTATTATTAGTTCATCTACACATTATGATGAAGCGAAAGGAAAATTGTTTTACAAAAATTACAACATTTTATGGACGAATAACATATAGTGAAATGAACTCACAATATCGTCCATAAGAGGTCGTATGACTTTCATTTTCATTCTACTAGATTCTATAATGGACGTTAATTGTAGTAGAATTATGAACGCAAAGTTTGGCAGATGAGTATTCTTGTGGGTAAATTAATTTCTTACCGATAGAAATCAAATAATTCATTTGTGGAAATGCTTATATGGTATTGATTCATTACCATTTCCGATGTTCTGAAGGGCCGCATGATTCGGATCGTCCTCTTCCTTCATTTTGTATACGATTTGCCCTCGCCCAAGAAAACACTGAAGACTTAACAAATCCCTTATGCAGTTGTCCGTGATAAGGTAGAACTTCTAGATTAATAGAAGATAAAGAAACTCGTGAAAAGAGAAGGTTGCAGAGATAAAGAAGAAAGGAGATTGTGTATAATGACTAAGTTGAAGATATGGCAAATGTTTTTTAAAATTTTCTTGGCGCTTTAGGGCTCGTCAAGGTCATTAGAGCCCTTTATGGCAAAGGTATGTTATGTAGCTATCTCATGTATTATTTGTTAAATGACGTTCAATGTACTATATTCATATCGGTTTTGGAATAAATAACTGTAATTTTAACTGTAATTGCATAACAGAAAGATAAATTAAATTATATACGGTATAAACGAAAGAGTAACAGATGAAGAATGGATAACCACATGACGAATGGATATCCAGATATTTTTGTAAATGAGTTTATAACCGAACCTTTGCTTCTCTCGATGGGGAGTTTACCCCCAGACTCCATGTAGCACTGCACCCTTGCAACTTCATCGGTAGAGTTCAGCACAGTGTCAAGTTTACCTCCGATCTGTTCCGGTCTCCTATTGAAAACACAGTTGTTATCTCCTGTAAATGTTAGTACTCGTACATTTGTATCGACGACCTAATCAACAAATCAACAATCCATTCAGCGCTATTTCATAAGGATTTTTTTTTTTCGGAAATAGTATTTCAGTTTTTTTCGTCCATTTTTTGTATTCTTTCATTCATTTTTACGTTTGATGAATGAATTTCAAAAAAATTAATCTTATGCACGTGGTAGAAGAGGGTGGGAGGTTTGATTCCACAACAATTACATATAGGGGCTTATATAATATATTTATTTTGGAGTATGAAGACATTCAAAGCACTGGTACCTCATTTTCAAGTTGCATACCTCACAGTAATATATTTTATAAGAATATTTGACTTTTCAGATAAACACTTGGCATGAACAAAAAGCACAAATAACCAACCAGACATATTTGATGTTGCAACGTGTTTACTACTGAAAGCCGTACCTCGATTAGAACAAACGCCGGCATCGGCCCCGGTAATATTTGAAACCCGGTCGGCAAGGTAAATCGATGATGTGTCCTTGGAGTGTCTTGTCCGTAGTCTTCTCCAAGGAGTCTCCCTCCAGCTGTTCCTCCAGGGCTTCCACGTCATCCTCCGTCATACGCACGCGTCTGAAGACCATCAAGAGAGCAGTGAACAGCAACACCAAGAGAAGAACGTTAGCTGCGCACGCAACGCGCGTACACCACCATGGTGATCCTGGTGCCAGTTGCGGCCCTTCGCCACCATCCAACTGCGCGTCATGGAAAGAAACAACGAAAAAATTACCATCATCACAAAGTAGCGGAAGATCCTGAATTTTTGGGGAGAGGGGATTGATTAGCTCTCTGGGGGACCTGGAGGATTGTTGAAAGTTTTAGAAAGTTTTGGGTAAAATGATGCAATTTACGATTCTGTACGAATATTTTTGCTACTAATGCAAATAAAAGGCCTCCTTCATAACAAACATAATTTAGATTTTGCAAAATTAATACCCTTTAGAAATCATTTACTCGTTTGAAGGGGAGAGGAATCCGCTTGCCTCCCCCCACTGACATCCATTACCCATTTTGAGTTTGACCGTCCGCTGAGAACGTGTTCCCGGTTCCGCACTTCAATCTGGAATGAAACCTAATTGAAAACCTTTATCGACATAAAGATAAATAAGACTTTTATGTATACTCTGCTCCCAGACACATGTCACGTGCAGTTCTTCAGGGACACCGGTCGTGGAATCCAAGTCTACTCTGAAGTTCTTTGATACAAAGAAGATAATTTCGTTCAACATGTCCCTTTCTCTAGTGAATTAATATGAACTAACATTTGACATTTCCTCATAAAGAGTATTATGCAATGTGTATAATATGAAAAGTTTCTCTCATATGTTTCTTTCTTGTAACGTCTTTTTATGTACTGGCACACATTAAATTTAGAGTGCTTATACCAAGGAAATACCTCACTTAATTAAATTCCTTTTTTCTTTCAAAAGATCATTCAGTTATATTTCAAATTATAAAATCATAACAGTAGAGTAGTTTTTATTATTTCTAGTTATTGTTAGTTTATTAGTTATTATTAAAAACTGATATTAAATATTTACTACAAAACATAATATTGTATTCTAATATGTATATTGAACAGATAATGTATAAGGTAATGTAGAAAAATGATAATAACGTAGTTTAATGCTAATTGCCGCGAGAAGAATTTTTAATTTAGTAGGCTAGTAGGGAAATATTGCCGCGATAAGTACACCTTCCTCTAGCTGTAGCAGAGTGGGTTGTAATTCCCTCAAACAGTCGACATCCACTCAATGAAGATGAATAGAAATAAGTTAAACATCCAGCATCAACTACATGTTCAGTCAACGTTAAAAGTTGCTACTATGCCCTTAAGGTAATATGAGTAACTTGGCGACTTTTTTAATGCCTGAACTTTTTAAAAGAAAAGAATAAACTATTATCTATCAACCAGTCAAATAAAATTTGGACCTTATGGGGTTACCATTCAAATAAAACATTCTTGAAGTTGCAAGAACTCTTACAGATAAAATATCTGAAGGGACGATTTTTAATCAAATTCCAGGGCAATTTCTTAAAAAAAAACTATCTCACGAGTCACAAATTTGATATAAAAAACGGTACAGAAATTAACCTCGTTTTTCTGGACAATTAAGAAAGTTGATAAACCAAAAGGAATAAAAAATAAAAAGTAGAAAACTAGTCAACAACACATGAATTAACTGTTATAACGAAGTTTCATAAATAGTTATATACTTCCTTAACCAGACCCTTATCACTCATTGTAATATATAGTCTTTGAAGTGAGTATTGTATCCAAAGATATCACTATTCAAATAGCGAGGTCATTTATCCCATAGTAGTCAATTCTATTTGTTCCAATTACCTTCAACAAATCGATTGGAAGATGCATCTACAAGAACATGTTTTAAGGTAAAAAATTTTTAATTCATTTTGATAGTTGCCATTTGATTTCTTTGTATAACTGTGAAAGACAATAATGATATGATGTTATACTACTATTTACATCCATTATAGAATCAACATAAATAAAAAAATTATAACGTACGAAGTGTTTTGATCAATACGTTGTATGGACGCAAATCAACAAAAAATTATCGTTTTTGTCCTCAAACACGTTTTATATTTTTGATAGGTACATATTTATTTTATCTTGTTATGCCAATAATACAACAAGAAAAGATATTGGACTAAATCAACATTTTAAAATAAGTCACTCAAACATAGAATAGTTTCTCAATAGATTTATGAGACTTAAATAACGCAAATAGAATGAGTAATGATATAAACAAGCCTGACAACAGGTATCCTTAATCTTATCAGTATTTTCAAGACCTCAAATCTTTAAAACTTATCGATAAAAAGAAAATGGCCATCCTCAACATTTCACGCCTTTTAACTGGTAAAATCATAACTGATTGTGTTTTTATTTTTACTATTAATATTTTATGAACAAATTAATATTTCCAATATACGGATGAATCAAGATCATTGGTAACACCAGACAATTGTGTGTTTGAAAGTGGGACAGAAACATTTACATTAGATCTAAGAAATTGCCGATATATACGAATAATTTTATTCCATATAAGACCAATCACTGCAATGTCTTACCTTAAGATCAACATCCTCTGTAGAAAACTTAGTTGGGGATGCTCTCTCTAAGACAGAATCAGGTATTGCAACGACTACCACGGATCTAGAACTTTGCTCTTCTGTATGCTCCATTGAAGTCAAGTTTATCTTTTTATTGAAGGTGTCCCTTGATTCATTCCCTCGACAAGAGAACGAATCCAAAAAACGGCTGCTGGATGGCCCCAGAACGTCCTCATCAGCGGCGACGTTCATCTTACCGGCATCCCGATGAGATTCGTTCCAACGCCGGTGAACGAGTCTTCCGAGTATGAAGGTGGACGCCTCATCCATCCGAAGAACCACGCCCGGTGTAACTAAACATGAAAGAAGATACGGGTCACTACCGGCGGCTTATCGCTGTTCGCTTATCTCGCGGGTCAGTTATCGTTGGCACCGATAGAGTTCGGGCCTCCTTGGATGATTAACACATGCGACTACGTCAGTTACCTAAATCATCACATTTTAAAGAAGTTTTAAAATGTTCCCTTAGCGAGTGCAGACATGTTCAGGAATAGTAAAACATATTTCATTCGAAAGTAAGTCGGTGTTGCTAAAAAAATATAGTCCTGAACACCGAGGACGACCAAGATTCGAACACCTGTGAAGTCATACGATTTTGCATTCAATTTCACAAGCAATTACGGAGTCAGCGTGGCTCAGTAGGTCAGCGTGGCCAGGGTTCTATACCCTGTGGGTTGTAGGATTCATCATTGCACCTCAACATTCCCAGGCATACTCAGCCTTTTGTGAAGGAGTACCGGATGTGCTTAGACCGGGCTCGAACCAGTTGGAGCAATATTGCCTCCTTCTAGTGCCAACGCCAGGAAATTGCAGAGCTCTACCCTCTGCGAGGAGCCAGTTGGGGGACAGTTTTCTTCAATAAAATATTCATGTAATAATATTACTGACTAAGCTAAGACAATCTGTATACAACGCAATCACTCTTGTGCCCGTCTCCGTGACATGTGTTCGAAGCGGAGAGAGATACTATTTCTCTCTCATTATAAATGTAGCTTTATATAATACTTTGCGGTACATTTTTTTTTTTTTTTTTGGGGGGGGNTCATTAGAGCCCATTTTGCGGTACAATTATGCGTTTAAAACCTTTTTCCCCGCATCCTATAAATCACAGAAAACCGCTATTCGTTTCAGAAATAACTACCAATGTACAGATGGACTAATCCTGTACAGTCAACGTCTGGACGTAGAAAACAAAGTGAATTTGAAGATCAATATTATATAATGACTTAATAAACTAACAATATTTACGTACCGAGATCTCATTGCTTCTTTCAATTCCTGAATGTGAGAACAAGCATCTATAAATGAAAAAAACAAAAACTGGTAACCTTAGTTCTTGTAAGTTTTTTCAAGAGGAAACTATGAAGAAATATATAACTTGATGGACCAAAGGTAGTGTCGGACCCAGTCCCCCATTGTACAAACCGAGAATAAATGGTGTCCACTCACTGAATAATTAATCAATGAAGAAAAAAATTTATTCAAGATGAAAATTCAGCGTTTTGAGAGGATGTTTCATTCATAGTTCGGACACAAAAATCGAGAAGGGATTTTTGAAATTCTAATTTTTAATGGATGAATTGGGGTGAAACGTCTTGAATTTTCACAATATCTTACAAATAATTAGGATTATGCTCATAAACGTATGAAATACGAAAAACTCATTTCTGGAATTTTTATTTCACTCAAGAATGAAACTACGCAAAATGTTTTCGGAATCTTTTCGTCCACGCTGTATCACCATTCCTATTTATACCCCTGCATATTAAGGGATCTGCGACCAATCTTAAGGGATCTATTATAGTTTTACTTCCGCGTAGGATTATATTTATACTTTTCTTGTGTTGTTTCCGTATCTTATGGGTTCCACATATTTTTTACAGTGAGGGTATAAAAAAGGTCTATAAGCGGAATGAATGATTTCATTAATTCCGAGTAATCGACTCCTTTATTCATCATAATTATTAATTGCAGAGAATGAGATCGAAATAAGTCAAAATTTTACATCGCTAATGTTTCGGAAATGTATATTCTCCTCACCAGAGCTGTATACGTTTACCCATGTATCCCATCACCCCAATCACAAAGTGCCATGGTTGCACTTCTACGATGTGCTGTTTTCATGGTGAAATTGTGCAAAAGGTAAATTGGTAATACAGGATGCATGGGCAAACTTACACAGCCAACCTTGATGAATGAATATACATTGGTGTTGTTGGTGGTATAAAATTTGTTTATTTTGGACATCGTCCTCAACAATGAATATTTGTGAAATGAATCAGATGTTTACACTGAGTATTAAGTGGCAAAAATCACCAGTTTGATGTAATAGAAATGTATGTTATGTCTCGGTGTAACAAGAGTTAACACGATATAAGCCCTTGTTGTACAGGAATATTAATAATGATTTACAAAACAATATTTCCCAAAAATCACAAATTTACTCGATCATAGCCTGGTAGTTTAATAAATAATGTTGGGATGTTTGGATTTCCTACATGCAAATCTTTACCAGTTGATTCATATTTAGTGAAATAGTGAAAAATTGGCATATTTAGTTAACAATAATGAAACGGTCTCTATGACCCAGTACGCTAGTTAAAATTTCCGTATCTTGTGAATGGAAATATACGCGTCTTTTTAAGCACCATGTAGGTTTACAATTTGTTGAACATGTATGTCCGCAAGGGAGGCTAGTAGGGAGTGCTATATTTTTTTGTGGAGTTATCAAAAAAATTCTAACTCTCAGAACGTTTGTGGCGTTTTCTTGCTGTGTAACACAGGAACTACGAACGTTACCTATTTTCAATAAGTAAAAACTGAGACAGCAGACGGTCTGTGTAGCAAAGGAACGGAAGACGCTGTGAGATTGTACTTTGTACGACGAGGAAAGAAGACATTACATAATATACTTAATGAAACATGGGATATCACGATTAAACCAGGAAATCATTTTGAGTCGACCGCTGTATGAGGCATTTGCTAAATATGCGAATATGATTTTTAGTACTCGCGATGCGATGAAGTTATAGCAGAACAAGATAAATTCGAATTCCTAGAGACGATAAAAGACTATGCCACCTCCCCGTAGTGGGGAAGCGTCCTTCTTACGCGAAGCAGCAAGAGGCGTAGTCACTAGAAGGGCATGAGAAGAGGAGGAAAAGTGGCCTGTATAGTGTTTTGACTCCGATTAAAATACGGGCAAAAAAAATTATTTCTGAGTATTTTTTTATTTCAATATTACGTTCAATAAAAAAGTACGACTTATTGTTATAACGGCTTCATTGGATTGCGGCGGTTCGTAGTATTGATTCAAAATTTTTAGAACATTGCTTAATCTAAGTACCAAACGTCAGACGATGAAAATTCCTTTGCATGGAGGGGTGAAAAAATGCATGCTACAAAAATAATACAATAAATAAAACATAGTTAGAAAAATAAAAAAAATAGTTAAAACTTATTACTATGGAACTTGAATAATTGAAATATGTCTCTATCAAACAGACTTTTCTTCGTTTCCCAAGAGTTATTTAAATGATGCGATGAAAAGGGAAAGTGAATCGCCCTAGAGTGTCAACCACTCTTTGCCAAAAAGGACCATATCATTCGGGAATCGTTTTATTTAATTCCCTGTCCAAGAATATAAAAGATATTATGAAATTGAATCTTTTCAAATACGCGGTTAAAAACTACCTCCTGCACCAGTGCTTCTACAAGAAAAAGAATTTATTGATTTCAATACAAGTTAAATCCGTTTTGTACTCTATCCCGCCATTCTTGTAGTACTTTTTAAATAACTTTTCAAAAACTATTTTCTTGCATGATTGTTGTGTTTAATGATTCATATTAATTTAGTTTTACGTGTACTCAACATTGGTACGGTTATGTACATTAATTCTGTAGCCCCATCCTGGCCCGTTTTGCTCCGGTTTTCCTTCGGATAGAGACGGATTTCTTAAACAGGTTCTCTAGGCTTTGTCTAGGGGCATATTTATTGTAATAATAAATTGTGAATTTAGTGTTATTTCAATTCTTAAACTATACTCAGGATAATCTATAGTTCGATAATAATTTTTACATGTACATTTTTGCGTTAAATTACTAACATATTGATATTCTTTAGTATTATAACTCGCAACTAACTTTTTGTCTTATCTAGGAATTTTTGCTGAAATATTTGAATCCGCTTCTGCCTTAGGGCCCTTGATCTGAATTGATGAGATGGTCCCTTGCTTGCTTCCGGAGAGTAAATTAGTTTATTGTCCTCCACGTGGTCATACGCAGTTTGTACTGCTTTTTTGACAATAAATTTATTATTATGAAGTAACCCTCTTTTTTAAAATTTAGTTAAGATCGTTTCTCCCTAGTACAATCTATAAGATGTAATGATGGGAAATAACATAAATATATTATCAGCTGCGTAGTTAGCCATATACATTTGACTGGTAAGACAAATGTTTGTTATGGTGGTGGGTACATTGGTGTAAGTGTGACTTACATCACATTTCCTTCCACCACTGAGGGCATTGTCAATATAGAATGAGTAAAAACGAACTTGATATTACGATGTTTCAATGAGCCTAGAGAACCTCTGTAACTATTGCCCTTCATCAATGCTGGATTACCCAATAGGCCAGACTAGGCATTTCAACACTTGGCACCTAGTATAAATAAATAAATAAATTTATTGTCAAAAAACAGTACAAACTGCGTATGACCACGTGGAGGTAAAAAAACAACTAATTTACTCTCCGGAAGCAAGCAAGGGACCATCCCATCAATTCCGATCAAGGGCCCTAAGGCAGAGGCGGATTCAAAAAATTCAGTAAAAATTCCTAGATAAGATAAAAAGTTAGCTGCGAGTTATAATACTAATAGAATGTCAATATGTTTGTAATTTTAAGCAAAAAATTACATGTAAGTTATTATCGAACTATAGATTATTCTGAGTATAGTGCTTAAAAATTGAAATAACACTAAATTCACGATTTATTGTTACAATAGACCCGCCCCTAGACAAAGCCTAGAGAACCTGTATGATAAATCCGCCTCTACCCGAAGGAAAACCGGAGAAAAACCCGGGCCAGGATGGGGCTACAGAATTTATGTACACAAACGTGCCAATGTTGAGTACACATAAAACTAAATTAATATGAGCCATAAGACAACACAATCATGCAAGAAAATAGTTTTTGAAATTGTTATAAGTTGTTTAAAAAGTACTACAGCAATGGCGTGATAAAGCACAAGACGAATTTAACTTTTGTTAAAATCAATAAATTCTTTTACAGTGTAGAAGCACTGGTGCAGGAGGTAGTTTTTAACCGCGGATTTGAAGATATTCAATTTCATAATATCTTTTATATTCTTGGGCAGGGAATTATATAGAACGATTCCCGAATGGAAACTAACTATAAAAACCCCATGAAAAAGAAGAAAAATATAAAAAAATATGTCCTTAATATGACATGGACATTAGACATTCTTTTGTTATACATAACTAATGCATTTATTTTTATTTCGTTTTATGCAAATATAAACTTGCATAAAAGATTATAGCAAAACAATTATTCATTGTGAAAAGTATAATTATTTGCATATATAATAGTATTACGACTTTTTTGGGTTAAATTTAACTATTTAATTGATTTAGAATTGACCGAAAAAGAATATCGGAAAGCTATTTCGAAACTGGTTGATTTTTATTCTGATGATATTGAAGATTTAAAACAGAGTTAAAACAGTTTCATAACTATGTCCAATCTAAATTTGAAAAAGTTTCATTTTCGCATTCAGAATTATGAGGTACTTCTTCAAGATCCATTAGCAAAGCTTTTTCAAATATAGAAATTGCACTACGGATATTTTTGACATTAATGATTTCGAACTTTTCTGCAGTAAGATCCTTTTCAGAGTTGAAACGATTGAAAGTCGCGCAAAGAGCAACAATGGGTCAAGAACGTTAAGATATGTTAGGTTTACTTTCAATTGAATCCGGTAATCTCCATAAATTGAACTTTGAGGACATCTCTAATAAGTTTGGCAATAGAAAATGCAGAAGAAGAAATTTCTGAATAACATTTTATACTGTGTATGAATTGACTTTTTTATGTTATTGCTCTAACTATTATAACAAGATTTATCAAAAAATAATGTAAATAAGTATTAATTGGAACATTTATAAAACTGTTTGTCATTGTTTATGTTCTAAATAGCAAGACTTAAAGAGAATAGCGATTTTTTCGAAAGGAGGGTCCCCAAATATTTATGTGCCTAGGGCCCTCATCTTTTTAATCCGGCATTGCCCTTCATCTTCATAAACCTATTATACCATTGTAGGAAACAACTTTTAGCGTCTACTTGAATCTATAACCCCTGGAGAGAAAAGAAGTGTATCTCAATTATGCTCCTAAGGTATAATTAAGGTATTATATCTGTCAGAGCGACTAGGCTTAAGTTCCCCCCCAAAAGTGTTTGAAATGACACTTAGAACCATTCTCTATCCAATTGCGATGAATTTTCACATCCTTACGGTGCAAAATTTTGAATTATTTGACTTTAAATTACTATGGGCTTAGAAAGAGAAACTTTGGCGGTCTTATGTTTTTTTGATATTGATATTTTTGATATGAGTCACAAGTACCGATTTAACATAGCGAAAAAACCTACAAAACTCAGCAAATGGAAATAGGAACTCAATGACGTAAAGATTTTCATACCTTCCTGGGCATTGACAACAATAATTCACCAAAAACTATGGGAAATACTGTTCTAACGGAAATGGCAGCCGCATCGCGTGACTGAAGACAATGCCACCCTTGTTAAAGAAAGAGTCAAATGACAATCTAAATTTATTATCAAGTTTTAAAATCACAAAGTAGTGATACTCATCAAATAGCGAAAACATCTGTAGAATGATTTGTTATTTAACAAGAACTTCTTTTGTGAATATTTCCAAGTTACGTGAATAGTTGGCAACGACGTCAACGGTAATATAATACCTTAATTATTTATTTCAAAGCAGTTTAGACTTAACATATTGGAAGTATATTATTAATTTTCTTAACAGCACTTCTAGTAAAACACTTTGCTTCTAATAAAATGTAGTAGTAGGGTAAAAACATTGGGTTACTCCTATGTACCCATCACTATTCCTTTCACTGCCTCAAATATTACCCTTCCGCACCCACCAATTTAATTGAAAGGCAACAAATGTACCTGAAGTCTTACCCAAATATGAATTCAGAATAGTTGTTTTGCACATTCTGCATGGTTTCTTCTGCGGCGATACCAAACACACAGCGATGGAAAGTCGATTATTCTTCCTTCACTAATGTTATGGTTTCCTGATTCATACTCCACGATAATTGATTCAAGAAAAAACAGGCACACTATTAAAATAATAACCACAATTATAAAACACACTAGAAGTAGGGTGACTTTCATCCGAAAACTGTCGTGCATTTTGACGTGCGTAACCGCTTCGACAGATTCGTGTTGAGTGAATCTCTACGAGGACTCGCTTCCATTCTTTAATTTTGATATCCTTATCTCTTCTTATCACTTAAACATTTATTTTGAGTAATAACATCATCGTTCGAAATGAATGGAACACACATTTATTACGCACTTCAGTTATATTACACGCATTTATTACGCGCTTCATGATTGAGCAAAGTGCGTGTGAGGAGACATGAACAACATTCATTTGGTTACATTTCTTGTATATAATCTCATCGATTCCACTTCTGAAATTCACCACTTAAGGAAATATCCCTACGCATTTCTCTTTGTTTTCTTATCACAATTTCCAAAGGTAACTTCTTACGTCAACCACTCGACGTTTCTGGGAAGTCTGAAGTTGTAAAATATAACAAGAAAGTTGTATAACTTATGAGGTTATCTAATTTAATAATAGTTTAACACATAATCTATTAATATTTATATCGTAACATTTGCACTAGCTTGTATTATTTTTTATTCGTTTGTCAATTTCAAAATCATATTTTAGCTCCAATATTTTTAGAATATTAGAATCCCACTTTTGTGATAGAATGTCACTTAGTTGCAGATTATTGCTTAAAAATATACTTCCATAACCACTTTGCAGCAGAAAATAAAATTCGCATAGTGTACTCTATTGAAGAAACGATTGGCACTATCACTAACGTAAATTGGACGAATTCCGTTCTTTCAAGTTCAGTTAAGTCAGCAAAAATAAATCTGCTCTCATTTTGATCGTTGACACTGCGACGATCCGGGGTCGATCAACCGATGCACTTTGTTGCCAGCGAGGAAGTACGATGCCTGAAACAGATGTCAGGAGCATATATCATCTCTTAAATGCAGCTATAAAAGAAAAACAAACATTGCGCATAGCTGTCATTACAATAATTGAAAAAAAATTATGTGAATGTGATTGCTTGTTAGTAAATATTTAACGGTTAACAACATGACCAGTCTTGAAACAATCTGGCAGACATGGAAACATTCAAAACAGAATGCGATATCATAAATTCAACACTGCGAATTCTCTAACACGGCAAAAGATTGTTCATTATTCGGGACTTTCCGCGTTATTAAAAGAAGAGGGTTAACAAGTGGAATACAAAAATATACTACGTACAAAAGTAGTTATTAACATACAGTTTTGTACAAAGGATTAAAGATATAAATTAAAAAAGACATGTAAACTACAAAAGAGTCATGTCTTTTCTCACGAGTCTCAATGCGTGTCGTACTCATTAGTGTTTAAAAATCAGCTTGCCAAAAAAAAAAAAATGTTTGCTTCATATCTAACAGAGAATAAAATAAGTTTAAATTTACGATTTTTAGCTTTCATACCGATTTTCTGGAGCACAAACTCGATTAATTATAATTTTTACGACAACATTAAACATTAAATGAATGATGAAGGTCCATGTTCCGACTCGAGCCGATACATCCTAACTTATGAATGAAGAAGGTTTAAAACACTTTTTTCCAAAGACTAATACATTTTTTGACAGGAGTAAAACTCGGTTTTTATAAGCAAAGATCGTGGTAATCGGAATATAATGAAAATACTAGTCTGCCGCTCGAAGATTTCGCTTTCTTATTAACATGACACGTCCAATGCATGGTAAAAACAGAAAATGAACACTGTTATCCTGTATATTTTCGGGGGAAGGAGGTATATGAACGTAATAAATGAATACTAAATGTGTACTTCGAAGTTATCGAGCCGTTAGTATCGTCATCTGTGAGACATTAAAGGGACTAACTACATTCTGTGCTGGTTTCATCGAATCATATGTCACGTCAACGCGAGACTGTTTGAAATTTGTGAGAATTCGGATATATTTCGTACTTTATAAGAAATTATACAAGAAATACTTTAAACATAAGGTTATTCTTCTTCTAAAGTAAAAAGAAATATCATATTTCTAAGGATATAAGAATTTGGTTAAGAATGACAGGAGAAAATAAAATATTTACAATAAGTCACTTTTGGAAATAAGATTTAGCGATGTTGAATACTTGTGTTCAGTCTGTTTAGGATTCCTTTCAGCTTTGGTTCCAAGAAGCAAATAGATACATCAAGCCATCGAATGTCTGAACACGGAAACATATCGTGCGTAACATGGAATACGCTGTTTGATTTACTGAGAGAATAGTTCTTCACGGAGTACCACGTGTGCTATTAATTAATTACTTCTTGTAATGTACATCAATCTGAAGTGCTCTAATGACCTTGACGTCGGCGAGCCCTAAAGCCCCAAGAAAAAAAAACATCAATATGTCAACATCAGATCAATTCCTCCAATAATTACATCTTGTATTAAATTATTTATAGTTAAAATAAAATTTTAAAAAATTATAGATCCATTATGGGAATGAATGTATATACAATATAGTACATTGCTTTATATTTACAATGAAACTATAATGAATCAATTGATGGTAGTTGTATGTTTCAGACGCTTCTCTCAATTTTATTGTCTCAAATAATCTTATCAATTCGTATTGAAGTTCGAATATTTCACATACCATTATTTCTTTCATTTCCTAATCTTTTTACTGATTGATATAAAGATAGTAAATTTCTTCGAAAAAGATACCAACCATATTGTAACCCGTGCTGATTCTTGTTTCCAACTATCAGTAAATTTACTGCTGGCTAAATATTGAACTTGGAACTCATATACATTTCAATGTCATCAGAAAAAAGTGACTTAATAGCAAAAGATATATAGCCCAAGAAACAATTGACTCACAAAATGTCCAGAGAGAAAGGTATTATGAAGTCTTTTTCACGATAAATTAGCGTTTGACATGTGATGAAAGAGATATTGAGATTTTTTCTAATAAAAAAGGAAAGTTCACAAAAATGTGAAAAATCACAGAGAACGTTTTGAGGATTTGGGTGGGTACATATGTTTTGACCTAAAATTCGATGATATAATTTTAAATAAGTTTTTCACACCAGTCTACACAAACCTGGTCTAATAGACGGGGAAATCCATAAACTGTAATCTGATGTCAGAATTCTTCAAATATTTTGTATAAGAGAAAACTGAATTATCTGATATTACACAAAAGTCTATTTTTATTGACATTTTCATTTATTACATCGAAGTAAATGAGTATGCGTTATTTGAACTGTTTATGTCGTAGTAGATTATCTTATCGATCAATTTATATATAATAATTTTTCTGCTAAGTTGACTGCTGAGAAGAATAACACTGGCGCGGTGAATTGATAATTCGCAGAAGTCGTATTTCCTCAAAGTCTGTTTCAAAGACATTACACAACACAACTGTCCCTTCTTCCTGTTTAAAATGAAACAAAGAGTAAAACTTCTAAGTTGATAGACCTCGACACACAAGAATTTAATTATAAATAATACGTATTGTCGTACTTTGTTCTACTTTGCTTATTTCTATTTAGATCATATTTTGATTAGTTTGTTTTTAGGGAGGTTATAGGTTTCCCCAATCATTCTAATAACATCTGTTAACTTCCAAGGCTGATATGTTCCAAATATTTTTGTTGACGGTTCAAAAATAATAAATAACAAAGAAAAGAAATACAGTTCTAAAAATCACTAAAATTGCACATAACTGCGGATGAAAAAGATACAAGTTATTTGCATACGTCAAGTTATCAGCCCCATGTCGCGAAGTCCTCTTTGTGAAAATTACATGTCGATATCTTTATCCGCTTACGAGATAGTTAAAGTAGATATTCTTACTGAATCATTGTGTATGTGTCTAATCGAGTTCAATTTTTCATCAATTTATTCCACCATTTTTAATATATCTAAAATATATAAAGAAGGAAAATTGTCTGATTGAAATTAGAAAAGAATAAGTAATCTACCAAATTCTTTGACTAATGCAAGTTAAGATTAAAGAGAGAGTGAATAGCTTTCCTCTCTCTTTCGGCTTGTCTTTTTTTAAAGATTCATCTTTAGCATTTCCCTGAATAGCGAAAGTGAACTTTCAGGGAAATTAAATGACGCTATCGGAATGTAAATTAAGCAATCCAAAGTAAATAACACCCTTTTGTCATTCAACCGAGGGGACAATTTAACAGCCATTTCACTTTTCTGGTTCTTATTTATTTACAATTTTGAGAATGATGTAAAAATAAATAGTAAAATATTTTTTTACTTAGATAAATAAGTTAAAAGAATATTGATTTACACAGCATTAAGAATCTTATACACAAAAACAGAAAGATAATAATATCATTAATTTTTATTTTAAAAATACACCTTACATACTTTGTGACTAATTAAATTTGGATGTCAAGTATAATTGCGAATTATAATGTGAATGAGTACTAAATAAGGTATTAACGGATATAAGGATATTATATGGGATGTAAAGAGGAAGTTGAAGATCGTCTGTTGGCATTCGTACTTGTGTATATATAGTGCGTTGTAGCGTATGAAAACGTCAGGGCGTTAGAAAACTGGAATGGTTCCTGATTTGAAAGGATGGGAAAATGCCCACGCCAAGCGTTATATCGTCCTTGGTCGCAACCATGTAGAGCAGCGCTACGGGTCATACAAGCGTTATACAATCTGGCGGGTAGCTTCCGTGCTTTGCGGGTTGCATATATGCAAGTTGTTTGTTTTCTTCCGCAGCCGAATTTCGTACAGATATTAGTCGAAGTTCAATAAGTTTCGCAAACCGTAAAAACCCTTAAATCCCAAATTCCAAAAATTTCCATCGAGTTGTTTAAAACGAAATGTAATGATATTTTCGTACAATTCGGTAACTTGAAAAGCTTAGATATAACACGTTATCATGTTGTAATATTTTTAACGACATAGTAAATGGAATATAATTTTTTCTATACTCAACCTTCGACTGATAATTTTAATCATCATCGGGTGAATAAACATAAGTAAAAGGAAATAAAAAATATCTTGACGACGTAAAAAACAAAAAGGAAACTACATGTACATAAAAGCAAATCTACAAAAAGTAACAAACTTGGTAATTGTGGAGCTTTAGCAACATTATCAAAGCATGATAAATTAAATGGCGTTTCTATGTTGCTCATTGTTTTATTGCTATGCAGCCGAAAAAGCTTTATACCAATAAAACAATGAGCAACGTAGAAACGCCATTTAAAAAGTAATAAATAAAGAAACAGCCAGCAAAGCGGAGTAATTAAGATAAACAATAGTAAATTTTAGGTTCCCAGTCTGCATTCATCCGGAAATTCAAGGAGTTTGTCAAGATAGTTCATTTATTTATTTATGTACATTTAATAGACCGTGCATTAAATTAACAGTCGAAATTTTGTAGGTTAAAATTTTGTCCACTTTCAGTCTTCACCAAAGAAAAAACTTATCACTCCATGAAAATTTATATTTTTGTCTACGATAAACGAATAAACAAAATTTCAATAATGGTTCTACAACTTCCCCTTATTGAGGTTGCACATCGTGGAAGTATACAATTTAAATCTTAATTATAAGGAGGGGCGAGCAAGGTAGAACGCTTAAACACTTAGGTGAGCAACTATCTCTGTACCGAAATGTTGCATAGTTCATTTTCGACCAATTTCGTTTTGTTGGTCTGTCTGAGACGGGAAAAATGAGTAGTCACTAAATAATATATAGGACAAGTTGTTAATTGAATCGCAAAATAAATTAGCTGATATGATTTCTTTTACCACTGATCTAGTGGTAGCGTCTTCGCTATTCCAATTAGGTTAGGTTTTCAGGTAAGGTTTCCCTCAACTACTCCAGCAAAAGTCGATTCGGTACCATAAGTTCCCGGCAAGCCCACATCTCTCCTTCCCAATTCCCTTATCCAAGTCACGGTTAAGAGGAAGCGCAGATCTCATGGCCTGAATCTCTCTCTAAGATATAAATTCAGTAAAAAAGACAATCCAGGATCTTTTTAAATAGTGTAATATTAATATGATAGTGACGATAAAATTGTCAACCTCGAGTAAAAATTACCATTGGGTTATCGCTATTGGTGGCCACTTGCAATGAATGGTCGTTTGGCACAAACATATGGCCACTCAATGGCTATTTTTACTAGATAACACGTTTTAATTGTAACACTATATTATCTTTTAATATTTCGAGAGTATTTGTCCCCTCCACACCGTTTCTCGAATGCATCCATCTTTACCTCAGAACACAGGGCGACACCGCGTCCCCACGAGGCGGGTGCCGGCGGGGCAACGTCTTTGGGGCGCCTGAATAAAGCGTGCACCGACGACGTTAGGCGCCGCGGTGCCGGCAGCGGGGACGACGCTGCTCAAGTTCGAGGAAGCGGGGGACGCGGCGGCGGGTGATGGTGACGGACGCGTGCGAACGCGAGGGCGGTACGGCATTCCCGCGGAGAGCGATGTCCATGATGCAAGCAATAGAAGCAGCAGCAGCGCCGTCGTCGACCAGAGATAGAACTGCGAATGCGGTCGCAACGCGCAAAGCGGCGGCGCGCGGTACCTGCAACAAGATTTATAACAGCGCTTAAACAAAACTCTTTTTTTTTTTTTTTTTTTNTCTCTTCCTCAGATGGAAGTTATCTTTTGGTCGTTACAGGGTTAAATAACAGTTATGAGAAATGTAGATGTGAAGGTAGAACACTAAAATGACCCAGTCTAGGGACACGATTGACACGTAATTGACAAATAAAAAGAAAGAATGAGAGGATTGAATGGTGTTGGTAATGATATATATTTTTGCGCTTCACAAAAGTAACATAAATAAGAAAATTAGCTATTTACATCAATTAGTTTCTTAGCTGGTATTCTTAACTCGCAGAAAATAATGTTAACCAGTGTAGAAAAAGAATTAAAGAAATACACACGGTTGTGTAGGGGCCAAGTTAAAAAAATTTCTAGTAGTGACGTTTCTAGTAGGTTAAAGTCAGGCAAACAATAATGACATACACCACAAGGTGCATGAGGTATACTTTTTGGAAGACTTAATCAAACGCTCCGGTATAATAAAAAATTAAAAATAAAATTTTATTTTACTTATTAATTAGCTCGACTATCATTTTCAAGGGTTTTTAAAATGCTTTACATACTATTTACGTTCAAATTTACGAATTGTATTTATATTAACTTGTGATTTTTTTTTACCTGAAAATAACATCACAAGCCATCATCTGATTACGAAAGCAGAATGGTTCCCGTGATGGCACTTTCCCTATTAACCGGAAGTTGAAGTTGCCATGATGATTTTTATTTCCCTGCGCTGCCATGCTGAATTTGTCACTCCACTTGTACATAAATATCACTAAACTAATCCCCGCTTAAATACATCAAATTGTAATTTATAAAAATTCTAATAAGTTCTGTTTTCGAACACAACGTAGCAATGTCGCGCTGCACTTGCGAAGGACCTTAAAAACGTCTATATATTGACAACGTTGGAAACAGTGAGTGCCTGAGGAAAAAGGGAGACAAGGACTGAGTTCGTATATTGTATGTGTGTAACAATTGTAAATAGAATTGTTTTAAAAAAGCTATGTCAGCTGCGCCTAGTCTGATTGTGGGGACTGGTCGATTCTGTCGAGGTAGAGAAACAATTCTCCTGATATGCAAAGAATGAATCGCCTAAAGTGATAATATGATTGCATAAGCATGAAGCTTGCTCCCTGCGTTGCGCACGCTCCTCTCCATGACACACGTTGGTTATGTAGCGCTCACATGGAAGCTGTTGTCGCTCTGAGTCTGTAGACCAGCGCGGGTGCGAATCGGAACAAACATTTTCAATTATGATCCACAGTGTTTAGTCTTGATTCCATACGTTTATATCATGGGGGCATCATTATTTTATTTGTATTCCTCAAAATATGCCAATAAACTAATAATAATAGTAATGATAATAATATATTATAATAATCATTTTATATATAATTATAAGTATGTATATATATGTATATATATATATATATATATATATATATATATATATATATATATATATATATATATATATAAAATTCAAATTTTTACAAATTTGTTTACAATTTTTAGACTAAGGAACTACTGCTCACCACTATACCAGTAGTATAGCAAACATTAGAAAAACAATTAATACTCAAGGTCAAGACTTAGATCTCAGTCTAGAGATGTTTTAGAGGATACCAAATATGCGCATATTATAATAGACAATCACTATATATTGACAGTTATTCATGCTTGAGTCATAGCAAACAAACACAAAACAAAAATTTTAGAATCCAGAAGTAACACTTTATTGATTTTCATACTTATATGGCCAACTTTTCGACGCTGTTTAGCATCATATTCAGGGCCATTGCAATTCAAAGAGTTCTAATTATTCTATCTAATATTATTATCTTTAAAATTTCAAACCATTGCAACGTTAATAACAGTGAAAAATATCATATTTGGTGAAATAAGTTCACCTTGTCCGCAACCAGTCATCACGGCGACATGATTACAACTAAGAACAAGAGTGGTGTGGCACTGAAGGTGAAGAGTTTCTTAGATTGCAGCAGAATACAATGCCGGTACCTGTGGCAACTGCCTTGATAAGAATCCTGGTGACCATTTTTACACTACTATTCACACATAACTAAAGGAACAAGTCACTATCTTACAAGATCGTTCTCTATTTTGCAAAGAAACATATTAAACACACATATTACAAAAACAGGAGCAGCAGCAATTCTGCAACACTGCATGCATTTAGGATTTTAAAAAAACATTCTAACCTATTGTACAGTACCTAATTGTTTTTAAGACATTTTAGCAAACTGCTGCTTATGTTTTCAAAAATTAAATTATATCGCCTTAACTATAACTACCTTCACTGGAAGTAGTAGTAAAATTTCAACTTCTTATCAGAACTTGATGAATGAAGGTAAAGGAAGCTTACTTTGTATTGAATGTTTAGCAATGATATGTCTACGTAGATAATGAATTATTCTCCCTGGATTACCTCAAAAGAAAGTTCATAAATACCTATAAAAGCTTAAAAATACCTAGTTAAGAGTTGTATATTATATTAAACATTAGTTCTAAGAATAGAGACGGCAAAGCTGTATAGGTCTCTTCTCAGGATTCGAAATAAAGCAATCTCTATCGGACAGATCACTTCAATGTATTCATGGTAGATGCAAAACATTAATAAAAGGGAACATATCACATTCTATTAAAATGCTTTCCAGAATTTCACTGTGAAATGATCATCCTCAAATGGGGGAAACAATACAGTCACAAACACATAAAACTGTGGAGACTGTTCGTATATCTTTTTTTTCTTCATGGATGAAATGACTTGATAATAAAAATTTATTTTCAAAAAGCAATGAAATATGGCCAACATCCACATGGAGAACAATTCGCTATTTAATTCTGAAGAAGCAAGAGACCATCACTCAGAAATGATTGGCTGTTGAAGGGAATAAGCTCCGACTTATCAAATCCTCTGTTAAGTCATGGAGCAGTTACTGTAGGTCAGCCAGGTGCGACGAGGTCTTGCTAACCCGCCTGCGCGTAGGACATTGTCCTCTCACTAATCGGTATCTTTTGCTTCTTGATGATGAACCTGTTTGTGAGGAGTGTAGCTCTTCTCTGATAGTGATTCACCTACTAACTGATTGCAGAAAATACACCAGAACACGGATACAAATTGGTCTGGCTGCAGATTTACCAACAATTCTCGGAAATGAAACGGATGATGTTAATAAACTTGAATTTTATGAGTAGATCGGGGCTCCTCCCACAAGTTCTCGGGAGGGTTTTAAATTCTTCTTTCCTCTTCCCTGTCTTTCCTACATTCCGTAATTTGAAAATTATAATTTTTAGAATTTTTTTCCTTTTTACGATATAATGTGTTTGGCAACTGTTTCCTTTCCTTTTGTCTCATCTTTGTATATAGATATTTGTTGAATTCAGGAGGGTTTTTGTAGTGGGTATGGTTGAGATATTCGGCGAGTCTCACACACGGGGAAGAGTCGTTACGGCTCTTCTCTATGGTGCGAAACTGCATTTTTTCCGCACCTGCAAGGGCTCTAATGGCCTTACCGTTGACGAGCCCTAAAGCCCCACACAAAAATCATTACTCGTGAAAACTCAACTAAATGATAGAAAAATATTCGCGTTCATTGATAGTAAATGACTGCTATTCTTTGAAATATTAAATAATTCAATTTTCTAGTACTTTATCGCACCATTATCATCGACAGTAGTGGTCTAGTGGTAGCATCTTCGCTTCTACGATCCCGCTGGGCGGTTGAGTATGTCAACCCTGCTCGGCCGAACTAGGTGAGGACAAATGTCAGTTTGGTACCATAAGTTCCCTGGTAACCGAACATCTCTCATTCCCAATTCCCTCACCCAAATCCAACGGTTAGGTGGTAGAGCAGGCCTCATGGTCTGAACCNTGTCTGAAACTCGCCAAAAGGCATAAAATAAATAAATAAACTGTTCTAGTACTCTCAAAATAAATGATTATTTATTCTCCTACTTTCTATTAACGTCTGCTTATTATTCATGTACGTTTAGTTTTATCTGTACTCAACCTTGGCACGGTTATGTACATTAATTCTGTAGCCCCATTCTGGTCTGGGGTTTTCTTCAGGTAGAAATGGATTTTACACACTGATTCTGTAGGCTTTTGCATAGGGGCGACGGTTTAGTGTAATAATTAGGGCCCTTGATTGGAGTTGGTGGGATGGTCTCTTGCTTGCTTCCGGAGAGTAAATTAGTTAATTGTCCTACACATGGACACACGCAGTTTGTAACAGCTTTCTGGAAAATAAATTTATTGAGTTTACAGTTTTGTCTCAATAAAGTGACAAAATCTTTTATGTTTGTGATAAACAAACTGACAACACCAGATCTATCTCTACAATTACCGTTCATATTAAACCCATGGGATACTAAATTATGCAAGAGGGGGATCTGAATGATTTTTCCATGCTTTTACGCTTACGTCTAAACATAAACATTTCATGAAAACAGAAGTCTACCCACAGATATACTAGATTGGCAGCCTCAAAGCTGGCCGTTATGATAATTTAATGCCAAAGAATCTTACCTCATTAAGCCAGTCGTAAGACTGTAGTGAACTCTCTTGTTTTAGTTGTAATAGGTTCACCCATCAACTGTCTGGGTATGTGTCTCATGTGATCCGGGGTTGTGGAAATGGTGTACAATTATAGAAGTAGCACGGGTTGTGTAGTGGATAACACCCCTGCGATCGAAGCAAGAGACCCGAGTTCGATTCCCGCCTCGTCGCCATTTTTACCTGACAGAAAATTATCACATATATTCTCCACGTGTATATGTACACGGAAGAAATATATGCATGTAATAGGACATTTCAATAAACATCCGTCGTTTATATGAGCGTATATGACTTTCGTTTTCCCCTATCAGTATATTTCATGTTTTCCAGATTTTTTAAAATTCATACAAACATTACATCATATTAAAAATAATATATTAATTATACATACATACCTACAATTACTTTATTTAATTGGAATGTATGTATGTATCAAAATATTTTAAAGATTTTTTTGAGATCCTAATCCCTAATAATGATGTTACTAAAATTAGTTTTAGCTATTCTTTACCCGAGAAGACTGTTAGATGGGTTTTGAATGGTATAAAAAACCATAACACCACATTTTCCTCACGTGTGTCTGTTCTTTCTCCGTAATATGTCTTAAATGAATGTCTACCAAATTGTTTAACGATGATACGATTAAGAAAACGGGACCATAGATAATGAAGTATCGAAACAGGGTACATTTTCCAATATGATAAGGACTTCAAATACGGGACTGTCCCGCATAATACGGGATACTTCATCCGAAGCTCACTGAGTCACATTCGTAAATCATAATTCACTGTTCGTGAAATCATACGATATTCATCGATAGCACATTGATGAATGTAATTTGACTTTCCTTCAATTTTAGAGTGAAAAAGGAATTACAACGACCTCATTATCTTGTTTCAAATCATCATCAACTTTATCAATGACAAGGTTACAATTTCATGAACGGTAACGATGCACGTAACAAATTTTTAAAGTTTATTTTTATTTACGGTAGTTGTTGCAACCGGGAATTAAATCTTTAAATTTCTATAAATGATGTAATAATATATACTTATATCCATTTTAGCTCTTAAAACACGCCTTGCCTTCCATTTAAGCAATAAATAGACCATTAATGATTTAGATTAAATAGATTGTATCTGAAAAGAAAAGAATTTATTTTCGAAAATAAATTACTTTCCGATTTTTTAAAGATATAACTTTCTTTTTAACTGCATACAAAAATTTAGATTTTAAAAATATTTTAATAGATGTCAACGGATAATTTTAATTCTAAACGGATTCTAAAAAGGTATTTACTCTTTAGTTTGCAGTTTTCGTTCTGCCCACCATTGTCACCCACGTCATGAACATACGGGTCATGCTGCTTACGAACGGTGTCGAGCGAATTCGCAGATTACACAAGGTAACATGATTTTGGGGTTTGAGTCGTTTTAAGTGTTCTGTAATGTTTCGAATGCTGATTTCATTCGTGTTTCATGTAAGTAATTGTATTTCTTTATCACGTAAGGATATTTTTATAATCGTTAAAACAAAATTTGGAAATTTGTCAAATTTGTACTATATTTGTAAAAAAAATTTTTTTTCGAAACTGAATCAAAAATGCTTAATTAAAAGCAAATATTACATATATTTCTGCCGTACACATATGTGATATTTAAGGCCGGGCGAAAATGAGGACGAGCTGGGGATCGAACCAGGGATCCTGCACGGAAGAATATATGCATGACCAACCTTAACACGTAGGTACGTGTGAAACTGGTACTTAAGCGCTGACAGGTGTGGCGTCTGACTCACGTATCCCGTGTGTGAGGTGTCTCAGGTCTTCCGGGGATTAGTTCTGGATGGAAATGGTATGCAATGTGGAAGGCGAACGGGCAGTGTAGTGGTTAACACCCTTACGATCAATGCAGGTGTCCCGGGTTCGATTCCAGATCGTTGCCATTTTCTCCTGACCGAAAGTTAACACAAAAACAAATATTGTTGAAATACGAGCCACCGGATGTCACTACTACTTTTGTATGCAGAGTTTTTATCATTTGTTATGGGTACAAATACTGTTGGTTTCTTGTTTTTGTTCTTTTTTTCTGCACAACGTCTTCAAGAATATGTGTCAACAGTCCTGATTCGTTTTGTTTTATATGTAGCAGTTTTGTCATACTATTAAAAGACGTTATCAAGGACACAGAAATTTGAATATCTTTACAGATTACAGCACGTTATTCTTCAAATGTCTCATGAAAGAGGAGAGCCATGAGACGTTCATTTGGCGGAGATTCGTTATGTTGTCTTAGTATTTTTGCTAATGACTAATTCAATCCCTTGTTTTATATATTTTTAAATTCATTTTTATAAAATATTCAATTTTTATTTGTTACTTGACTTTTTTCATTTTATTTTATCAATATTTAAAATTTACTATCTTGCAAATAGTGTCACAAAAAAAAAGAAGAAAATGGTCAATATTATAAATTTTGTTTTGCGATTGAATGTTTTTTTGAATCCAGTACAGCAATTCTGTCCCAAATCATATAATTTAGTTAAAACCCTTGACACAAAGTTAAATTTTATAGACTTGTGTTATTATAGTAGTAATACACAATAAGAATATATTTTGAGCGTCGAAAAACGGGTCATAAGTGATAATTTATTTATCACAATTCATTGGTTTCTTCATCAATGACTTTTTTCTTACAAATTACATTATCGTTACTTGTAAAATTTACTATTTCTTGTAAAATTAGCAAAGTAATTTAAATAGAGAGAAAAAGAAAGGTAATTAGACTTTTGAATGATTTGTCTTACATTATAAGGTAAGCAGGTATCAGGTATTAACAATTTTTCGATTATATTTTATGTTCAGAATCAAGGATCTTTTCAAATCATGGTTCCGATCCCAGAAATAATTGTTCTGATTCGTTTCTTGTTTCCTGTCCCAGAAAGTAATGGACAGTTCAGCTTTAAAACGTGTGTAATATGTGGTTTATGTGAAGGATTAATCCATTTCAAGTGGTTTAGCCCTTGTTGTTCGACCACAGAAAAAATCATATTTTGTGGGCGCATTCCCCTATGTTTTGAGAGTTCAGAACACATTTTTAAAATTCTTCTTTTTCAAATGGTGTCCATTTTTGTTATAAGCCGCGCTCCATTTTTCGAGTTTTCAGACTGTTCCTTCTCTGAGAAATCACCCTGCGGAAATTGAATTTTGTTCATCCGCGAACATACTACGTAAGTAAATGAATAAAACATATTACATAAGTAAATACGGTATTAATTTGTTGGCGTGAATATACAGAACAGTGCAGTTTATTTGAAGATTCTAGATCTACGACAGTGCTGAGTAATTTAGAAAACCGTACGAGTCTGAAAACTCGAAAAAATTGCTATAACAAAATTGGCCGTCATTTGTTATCCATTATTTAAATGAAAATTAAACCTTTGAAACATAACGGAACGCACCTACAAAACATAATATTTTCTGAGTAGGTCAAGCAACGAATTATGTTTTTCTGGAGCCTTCGGAATGGATTGTCTCTGAAGAAAACCCAGCAGACAAAATATTTTCTTTTTAATGATGTTATATTGTATGAAAATGGGAGAAGGACCGTGGACCGAATACATGACCTCCAACTATGCGCGCTGGTGCGCTAGCACTAAACTATCTCGTTCCCCTACAGACCTCGTCTACCATTCTCGTTCAATTTGCAATAACCCGCAGAACCGTGAAAAATATTTTCTTACCTGTGATGCTTCTGCGACGTGTGTGTCTGCGTCATGTGAGTTGTGCGGATGACGAATGTGGAGCGACCGCTGGGGCACATGGCTTGTGAGCAAGTGACAGGCGAGGAAGTCTCTGATGGCCGTTGGATAGATAGCGTAAGGTCGCGAGGTCTATCTTTGTTCGGGTCACGGACTTCTGAAGACCGCTGCGCTCTTGCCAACACGTCATTTTTCATTTCACAAGCCTTGATTATCATGAATTAAAATTAATATGCCTGGTAGATTAGAATCGGCTAATTCGGAGCCGCGTTGAGGATTTTTTATTTGTTGTTTATTTCTCGGGTGAGCTTTGTATAGCCCAATATAGATCTGCTCTTTCAACTAATAATTTTGTAGAGCGGAGGATGTTTGGATAGGTTAGAAACAGGAGGTTCCGGGAATGTGATTAAACGAGAATGACATTTCTCTTTAGTAAAACCTCAGTTTACCCAGATGCTACTTTTTCTCCTCGCACAGAAGTAAGCAACAGTGGGAGGCCGATCACCGAATGCCGCTAGTTTTTTCGTCAAATTGACACTTTATTGAAATATACCTCTGAAGACTATTTCGAAAATGGTAAATTTATTGAAATTACATTCGCTCTTGACGAAAAACTGACGGAAACCTGGACACGCATCGGCCACAGTCTCTAGACTCACACTGGTAAGCTAGGAAGGAAGACGCTATCTTTACAATTTGGCCGTTCGATCTACGCACACGACCTTGAATACTAGACTTCGGGTAGGAGGGGTTACTCGGACAGATTCTAAAATCATTGACTCACTATCAGAATAAAAATAACATATATTAGTTCGCAATTGTACAGAAAGTGATCCACGTGAAAGCTAAGTACATGGAATTTACTTTATTTTATCCGACGTTGACCGACAAGAGGCAATGAAGACACAGAAACAACATCTGTGGTTACGTTAGTAGTATCCGTCCCGCAAGCACAGATTGAGGGACCGTATTGTAGTCTGTCAACTTCGTAATTAGAGGTGTCGTAGAAACCTCCACTGTTTTAAGGATGCAAAAAATATCGAGTTTATTTTCGGAACATTGAAATTTGTTTGTCTACCTATCATGCCATTCTCTCACAACTACATTTTCTTCAGTGTGTTTGTATCGCTTAGAATTTTACTCATCTCTCAAGGCGCGCGTCCGGGCTCAGAGTTCTTCTTTCGAGCAGTCCATTGCGGCTGCCTATGACCCATGGGTCTTCAAGGAAAAGACGACTCGGACATGGAGACTCAACCTACGGTTATTCTCGGTTAACTTAGGCTCCCTTCGCACCAATCGAATCACACGAATCAGTATCAGTCAAAATGAAGGTGAATCTGACTCACCAAGATTAAGTGCTCCCGCATTCAAATACGTCCAGACTCAGTTCGCACCTTTACACCAGTCGACTCCGCTTCAATTCGACTTGATTCAGGAGACTACGTGATTCTACGTGATCGTCTACGTGATTTATGACCGTCTCCCGTCAGTCATAATCAACAATCAGACGAGATGAATATAGAAGTGTTCATCACGAATGTGAACGAAAATAGTGCAATATATGACGCAATGTTAATTAAATAAACGTCTTCAAAATTAAATGAATATTGAGAAGTTTTTTTCACTACCTCACCTGAGTCATTCTTCTGTTTTCATAGACTTCCCATAATTCGTATCCTGTTTCGAAATTTGAGGTCCACCAATCTAACATTATTATAAACAATTTCTCACTCATCTGAAAAATAGTGTAGCATTTTTTCTCAACTTTCTGGTGGTCAGAATGTAGATAATGAAAGATACCAAATTCCGGTCTTTTTCGATTTATATCCTGAATCCAAGACCTACACTACTTTTTTAAACCGTTGCTTCTATCAAATATAATAGTGTTAATTATAACAGTATCCATGAAGTGAGTTCAAAACCAACTGAGAGAAGAATTTGAATAGGATTGTCTTGGTTTGACTCATCTGGTGTGAAGATATGCCTCATGCGAAGAAACGCCAGCCCTCGTTTATCATTTCAAACTGAATTAAAACAATTTCATTGACTCGTGCCAGGGGAGAGACTAAATAGTGCAGTAAAGAAATACATAAACCATATTGGCACATCGAACCAAGTAGTCACGTTTATAGATACTTTCTTCATTCAAAATGAAAATAATCCAAATTTATTTGGTTGCAGAATACAATAATTTTTTCATAAGAATACATCTGTAAGATAATGACCACATTACCTTAAAACATTTGTAAAAAGCTAGGTTTAAATGAATCAACTACAAAATAACTACAGAAATGATAAACTATTTAATTATGCAAGATTAGGAAATGAAGGTACACTTTTCCAATGTGTGCAGGTGCAGCAGATATATTTTCTCTTTACTTCTTTCATGGCGTTTTCTCTCTCTAGATTTAGATGGCATTTCCTCTAGAATCCTGTTGAAATAAAATTGGTACGTTCAACTTATCAGATAATAATATATAATGTATGGTGTATAGTGTATCATATATACTGTGTAATGTGTACACTGTTTAATGTGCAATGTGCATAATGTTTAATGCGTAATATATAATACACATAAAAGTTACATATATATATATATATATATATATATATATATATATATATATGTGTGTGTGTGTGTGAGCAGACAATGAAAAGTTTCCTTTAAAATAATATTGTAACATAAAACTACATTTTTGTTCCCTGTGTGTTTTCACAACTAACGACACTCAATGTTCGCTGCCGTTGTTGGAATGCTAGGCAAAATTTAGTGTTTAGTGTTTTAAAATAAAATAGAAAAGGTAGCAAAATCACATGGTAATAAAAATAATACCTTTTTAAGATCTATGTTTCTATACATCAGTTCTAGCCCGCCGTTGAGTAAAACTAGATACGGAACTTCCATCATTTTGACACTAGTGAGAGGCTCCCCATAACTTAAAACATCATAGCGATCCTATTACTTCCAAGAAATGCACTTCCCCTTTCCTCTGAGTGCTATTTTCTAATCCGCGTGTCGTACGCTAAATTTGTAAACTAATGAGGAAAATTGTTTTCTGGAAATAATTGTTTGCAAAATGTAGTTCAGTTACAAATGTTGCAAAATAATTGCTACATGTACAACAATATAAAATACATATCGGTAAATTTCATTACCTTTAAATAAAACATAAATTTAATATAATTAGTATTAAAAGAATAAATCATCATACTAAAAAAATTATGAAAATGAACATCCCATGGAACCTATAGTTAAACACCAGTAAAAAAAATATTTTCCTGTGATTAAAATAATCTTATTTAGCTCTTAAAAGATGCTAGATCATCACTGTTTTAAAATGTAATTCTACCTCACAGAATATACCCCACACATTAAGGCAGCTCCACACATTCGTCATTCGACAAACCCCAAGCAACCGCTCGCCGAATGGCGAATAGTGTGGATGGGTTGCTCGCTATTTCTGGCATCACGAATACCGGTGCTCCCCTTCTCCTGGAGAGTGTCTGTCTTTTGAGACACATGAAAGCAATCCGAACACAGGCGAATATTCTCGAGTGACTGTCCAGAAGTTCGTGCTTTTACGAATACCAAGGATAGCAAGTATACGAGTATTACGATTTCAAGCTATTTCGAGTAAGTAATCACTGAAAAACACTAATTATTTGTAATTTTTTCCTCATTAATCAAAGTAATAAGTGTTTTAGTAGTGATAAAATAGAGAAATTGGAAGTCATAAAGTAGGATGAAATAACTTCATTTATTATCCCCATGAGCAGCTTGCAACTGCTTTTTTCTATATAGTTTATTTGATGAGTGATTTAAACCACAAACATTTTTATTAACTTTATTTTACTTGTTTATTAAGAGTTCTAAAGTTTCACATTATTGAACGTGTTTTGACATTAATAGCATTATTTACATTTTTGTAGTATTAGCATATTTCCTATACATGGAATGTTCAAGGAATAAAAAACTGGGAAAATATACTATCATAATAAATAATAAAAATATAACATTTAAATGTAATGAATGTTTTTAGTAGTGATAACATTTTGAAAGAATATTTGAATGAATAAATAGAGTGAGATGTTCGGGGTTCGCCGAATAACGAGTGTGCGGAGTCGCCTTTATAAGAGAAAGACATTTGAAGTAATACCTTTACTTTCACGTATTTACGTCTCCACATATCGTCGTCTTATCTCGTTGCGACTAATCTTCCCAGTAGCAGTCTTAGGAAGAACAGGCAGGAACACAACACCACCCCTTAACCACTTATGCTCAGCCATGCGATCTGTTGGGAAAACCACAAGCTAATAGCTGCAATTTCTCAATGCCATTCCTTCTCAGCGATGGACCAGTATTAAACATTTTTTAAATAATGATACAAAGCAATAATGTTTTAGTAAAGAAAATCATAGATTTACCGAATTATGTAGTTGGAAGTATTAAATTTATAATCAAACAACTTCCTTTGGAATTCGAATAGACCGAACCCTGCTTTTTAAGACTCAGTTATACCTTTAATTTCAGAGTCATTAATGAGTAGTTATGAAAATGATTTATACTGAGATTGTGTTGGACTAATTACATCAGTTTTATTTGCTTGATGTATGCAACGTTGGAAATTTACTACTTTCGAATTCCGTGCCATTACTTTTCAACACTTTGGTGTCATAGAAGACAGTTACAGAAATAAGGGGTATTATAAGGATTTCTTACATTTCCCTTTGGATATGTTACCAGCATTACAATTACGAAAATTAGTCTACTTAGGTATTGTATGTATTGCCGAAAGTTTTAAGATAATGCGAAACGTAGAAGATATTATTCCCAGGTATTCTCTATATTCCCGAAAACTGACTGGACCAACCAATTCGTTAATTTTCTAATTTCAATTATCTGATAAATAGGACGTTTCTCTCGATGTTGAAACAATATTAGAAGTATTTTTGTAATGTATTATGAAAAGTTACCAGAGAACGATAAAAAAGCGGAAATATTTTCTGAGAAATTATCAAGAGATTACTAGCTACTCAAGAGGTTTTACACCATGATGCATGAAGATACAATCAATTTAATATATCCTATTAATGAAGGGGTTAGTGCTGTCAAGTAGTAGGAGAGTGTAGCGGTAGCACAACTCCGGCCAATACAGGAGGTCCCGGGTTCGAATCCCGGTCTGTGGTAAATTTCACTTGGCCGTAGACGATGCAAACTTCCCTTCCTTAGTAAGTACTCGGAGGTTGTCTCATACAACTTTTTGTCTCACAGTGTGAATTGATAGAAAAACTTAGGACATTTCGTTGTACGCCCAGAAGAGGTCTACCCGCTAGAACTTTGCTCACCTGCCACGAGCGCCTGCAATTCTTGTTCTGTGACAGATGCTCCTGGGCGCAACGCAACGTAGGCTCGTGGAAGTTCCTGTTCAGTGGGATGAGGAACTCCCACCACAGCACTTTCGTGTACGGCAGGGTGCGTCTCTAGAAGGCCTTCCAACTCAATCGGCGACACCTAAGCAGGATGAGTTGAGGAAATGGCATGGGGAAATATTTCAAAAATTGATTTCCCTCAACTTGAACTTTCAGAGAAGTCCGTACTATGAGAAACCTTGAGCACCAAAGAACATATGACAGTTTAGTTCGTAAAGTGAAACGTTGATGACATACATTGCAAACTACAGAAAATAAATAATGATTTTGACTATATTTGGAAAAACGTTAAATATAAAACTTAAGTATAAACGAAAACTCTTCTATAACAATAAGTTTGTGTACGTATTTATGAATATGTTTTTGGTTTTCGTAGGCGTGCAGAATGAGTGTGTAGGTTTGCAAATGAGGGACCTCCAAAAGATTCTCGCCTTGGGTCTCATTAAGAGTTACACCATTTCCCCAAATAGAAAAAGTAGGATACCCAGTGCAATACGTTTTATATAATAATACAAGAATATAAAATGATATGTCAAGGATTTGGGTAAATGTAGATCTTTTCAATTAGTTAACTTTTCAAAAAGTTATGATTTTAGTGTCTCTAGGCAAATTTAATGTTCACGACTAGATGTACTTTCAGTTCATGTTGGTTATCATAAAAAATGTGGGATTTACTTTAATACGGGGTTAAAACGATATGGCCATTGAGTCTTACCATCTCACTCGATCGCGCGAGACCTGGACACGTGACCCTTGTCGCAAAAAGGAATGACCGTTTATATTTTCTGGTCCGTTCGCAAGAAGGGATAAATAGTTTAAACCATCTAGGATGATAATAATGACGGGCCACGGGAAGTTTGGAGTCTACATGAAATGAATAGGAAGAGCTGAAGATGATGGATGTCAATGAGGCAGAGAAACGGAAACACTAGAACATGTATTGTGGGAGATATACAGAAGAAAGATTGTGGTTTATAAAAGAATACGGAACAATATATTTAATGGATATTAGGGACGTGAGGAAAGTTTTGGAAAGTGAAAGGAAATATCATTTATTTTTTGTGTTTATTTTGAAGATATAAAAGGAATATGCGATTAGAAGCAAATAATTGACTGTCTTGTAAAGTAACCTTGAAGACAAGGCGGACCAAAAGAAATATAAATAAAAAATTAAAATATGGTACGCTATTCATTTGGAGGGATATTTTTTTGGTTTCATATTTATGACTGAGTACTTTCAAAACAAAAATTGTGTCAAAGTGACGCAACTTTGTCGGTGCTTCTGAAAAAACACTTACATGCACGCCACGATACTTGATTGTGTCCTTGATGCGTCCTGTCAAATAGAACAGCTCGTCTTCGTCATAGTGACCAAGATCGCCAGAGCACAGCCATCCGCCCTCATCACACATTTCGTTTGTGGCGGACTGATTGTGTAAATAGCATGGTGTCAGACAGGGACCCTTGAAGCGCAGTTCACCCCGTTGATTGGGACCAAGTGCTCTCCCAGATTCAATATCAACAACCTACAAATGGAAGCGAGATGAGAATACGCTATACATGCCGCTATACAGGACAAATCTTATGTAAGGAGATAAACTTCAGGGAGTGATTCCTGATAGGAAAAGCAACATGAAAGTTAATATCAACAGGCCCGACGAGAGAGAGGGGGGCAGTCGATGCTGTAACCCAAGGACCCTACTGTTCAATTTTTGCTCAAGTATAAAATTTATTCTGTATGCACATACTCGTATTTTTTCCTCGACAATGGCTCAAACGACTTTTCTGAAATTCAAAGATATCTTTCGGAATGTCTCATTTCATCATTAGGTTTCGAGTTTTTACACCACCCCATAATGAAATCCAAGCTCCCTGACTATACTACAAAAACTACAATTAGTATTACAAAAACTTTATTTTTACGGCTCCTGTGTGCATTGATACAAGCGTTAAAAAGCGTTGTTGAGTTGAGTAAGGTAGGACGGGGCCCGAACGATGTGTCCCCGGAACCCATTACTGTCCACGCCCTGCATATCAACGTATGTCTGGAAATGGATGTTTGGTCAACAATATAACACTTAATATTAGTACATTACATGGTAATATTCGCTTTTATATACTAAATTCAAAGTTACTGCCATAGATTCCA
>NNCF01130012.1:0-47530 GCA_002313205.1 Laupala kohalensis
ATATCGAGCTGTCATCAGACGCGACACAGAGAAGGTTGCGTTGCTTCTGAAAGAATCTGAAAGTGACTTTAACGAAAGACACATCAAAGGAAAAAGTGCTTTGCATTTCGCTTTAGATCGAGATAATGACAGTCATCAACATGAAATTTCACAAATTCTTCTCCAAGAACGAGTAAGCATTACCAGAATTTTCTTTTTTATGACTTTTCTTACAGGTATCTGGGACTATTTGGACTTTCTACGTTACTAAAAAAGAATAATAACAATTTTACACACATAATAAAACTACATTATTTACATTTTCCGTTCAAGACGTAATGTGTATAATGCGTCAGTGGTATTTTTATGATTTATCATAATTCGATTAAAAGATTTAGAATCAGTTTACATGTTCGAACTATTACATCTTGAAATGAAATCGAAACATGTTTAACATCATAATAATTTTTTATTCCTATTACATATAAAACATTATATTTAAGTGAATTTTTATTGTCTACGGTTTGAAGAATTACGGATTGTAATAAATAATGATCACTTTTACAGTTAGAAAAAATATTCTAAATAAATTCCAATATGTAAATAATTAACATGTATATTTTCCTAGATAGACAGAATTTTTTAAGAATTGAATTATTTAGGCCAATAATTTATGCAGTTTACTTTTCTTATTATAATTTTTTAATTATTTTCTTATATTTTATCAAATGAATTGAAGCCATTTCTATTTAATGTGACACAATCTCTCTTCTCGTAGTGTATAGATGTCGAAGCAGAAGACGAAGATGGACTGACGCCGCTGTATTATGCGTCTCGTGTCGGTTGTGTTTCCTGCGCAGAATTGATTCTGAACCGAGGAGCGAAAGCAGATGGTGGATCTAAATGTCCTTTGATTGCTGCGTGTAAAAGAGATTTCACGGACATGTCAAGGTAATACTAGAGTGTTCCTCAAATTTATTCTTTTACTTTCTGTTGTAGTTGAAATATTATAAGTTATTTCTCTTACATCCGATATTATAATTTGAAAGAGTCATATTCGTCTCAATTAACGTGATTCATTATGAGAAAATAGGGTAAAGGGGGAAAAACTTCACAAACGGTATTTATCCACATTGACGTAGTAAGTTTAAAGTAAATGCAAAACCCCTTTCTTTTGTACCTCTTCTTTTGAATCACTTCAAAATTCACATATGGGACAGGAAGTACGTTGTAAGTATTTATATAACTAATTCTAATACATTTTCAAAGTGTCTCAGAATTTTCTTCTTCTTTCAGTGCGTTAACATGCTTTCACACTGTTGTTAAGTACACATATATTTTTGCGATGATGAGTCAATTTCTGTTTACGTATTATAAGTAAAATTATTAACTTTTTCTTGCCTGTAGTACTTGGGATAAATAGGCGCTCTGTATTAATTCAAACCTTATTTCTCATGATAATTTTCCTCCTCAACACTGCATTATTTTCTCTCACATTTGCATGAATCAGTAGTGGTATAAATAAAAGGGTTTTAAAACTAATAAGATAATAAGATAATGATGACAGTGTCTGTGCAAATATTTTTTTCGTTATTACTTCTTGTAGTATTGCTAAATATGCTGCTAAAGAATTCCCTTTCTGTATAATAGATAAGGAAAAGTTTACGTTTCATCTATTTGCCAAATTAAATTGCAAGAGTCACGAAAAACCGTTTTGTGAAGATTTGATTGACACGGATTGATATGTAGAGACAATTTCTTTTTTAAAATGGTGGAAGGTAATTACTGTTTTAGATTACTATGCAGTTTCTTGTGCTGTTTTACTATTGTCAAGTATCTTATCTAACTCGCATTTTTGAAATCTCAATTACCAAATCTCAAATACGTTAATACCACATGAATAAAAGATTGTGATCATATTTTCGACACAGTAATGAAATACCTAAACCTTCAGTATCAATTTACAGAACAGAAAGCATAACATTTGTTTTATGTATGTTCATGAAACGCATAATAGTCATTAATGTAAGAAAATAGTGGAGTATTACACGACAAACAACATAGGTTCCCACCGGAGTACTCCTCAGAAAGCCAAATAATATCCTTATATCAGGACATCGCAGATGCGTTGGACAAGGGACAGACCATATACGCTGCCCTCATAGTTCTTTCTAAAGCGTATGATTTTTTCCTCTTAATTTATATTTTAGGAAATATCAAATACTGTTATACATAGGTGGTAGCGTGGATCCATGAATTACTACGTAATCCGAAGCAAAGTGTTAAGGTTTTTGGAAATATTATCGGAAGAAGAAGAACACGTCTCATCAGGAGTTGCACAAGGCAGGGTTCTCGGACCATTACTTTTTATAGCATTTATCAACGACCTGGCTGAGAAATAATTTAAAATATTAGAGTATTTCGGATGACTGATTTACTTACCGAACAATAAACAAGACGGGAGAGAGAAAATTTTTGCAACGAGATCTTGATGAACAGCTCAAATAAGTAACTATAAATCTAATAAAAATACATTTAGAGAATTGTATAGCTAATGTTTCACTCGCACACGCTTAAGGCAAAATTGGTATTATGAAATCAGTACCGGAAATAAATTCATGAAAATATTTGGGTATCATGTTAAAGAACAAATTTGAGTAATCTGATCAGGTTAAAAGTACGGCGCAAGAAGCTTGGAAGCCTGTAAAATAAATTAACGAATTTTAAAGAAAGGCAATAATTAGACAAAAAGAGAATTACCACACACTTCTTATGTTAGGCTTCTACTGGAACACGAGTTAGCAGGATGGGATCTTTATAGAAAATATCAGATAAAGAATGAGAAAAAATTCAGTAATAAAGAGATAAATTTCATAAAAACGGGTAATAATGTGAATAATTACAAAAAATAGAACCTCTCAAAATTCGTAGAAAAGGAACAAGACTGGGATGTTTGTTCAGTACACTTTAACTCGAACCAGTCGTGGCGGGATGCAAAAGTGCTTTTAGAAAAACCGACTAGATTGGGAATACAAGATTTCTTTTTAATTTCGCGAAAGAAACAAAAAAAACTGACGTGGGGAAATACTCGTATCTCAAAACACCTACACGGAACAGAAGCAAACTGCCTGAGAGTGTCGTGGGAGCGCTACAGGGAACTGCATCCTCTCTTATGTTCACACGCTCTATGAGAACGGGAGCAGACAAATTAAAACGATTAGGTAAGTTCGGAAAGAGTTGATACGTTAGTGTGGATATGAAACAAGTGGAGTGATAGTGGGTAGTGAAGTGAAGTGAAGTGATACAATGGAAATAACTATTTTTGTAACAGTGGGAAGGGAAATGTGAAGAGAAGTGCACGAAAGGGGTAAATCGAGTGTTAGGTCATCAGTGAAATAAAATGCGCGATAAGTATTTTATCTATTATTTATATTCTTCAGGGTAAATTGTTTTCATATTAATTACTTAAATATTAGTTGAATCAAATAATTTAATGATTTACTCACAGTAATTTTGATATCAGTGCTCCGTGACATGTATTTTTGATTTTCTCTTCTATTGTAGTTTCTTAGATTCTTACTTCGGGAAAGATCTGCCCATTTGCAGTAAATAAATATATATTTATATTATTATTATTCGGAAGTAAAAACTGGAAAGTGCAAGAATTTTTCCCTACTTTTCCTCCATTAACCAAAAGGAAACATTTAATTTTAAACTTTTACAGAAATTTTTTCGGACAAATAAACGTATTTTACTCACACCGTTGCTTTCAGGATTTTGATTTTCGTCATGTGTTTACGTAAAAAATGCAGTATCCAATAGACATGTTACATAACTTTAGAAAAAATATATAACAAACTGTCTCTTCATGTTATCCAGGAAACCGCATTACATGTAATTTTGCATCGGAGAAATGGTACAGCTACTTTCATTATTTTTTTTAATCGTTTAAATTATAGAATAACCTTTTAATTCAATTTTATGTTTTAACAGAATGCTTTATTAAGGTCTATTCCCATTTAACTTATTCAGTGCCTCTTTTTTGCGATATTTTCTTTCAGTCGATATGCAACAGTCTATCTCCTCAAAACACAACTATTTAAAACGTAATCAACCGTCTTGTGTCGTTCGTAAGAGTGACTCAAGCAGCAGCATTTGGAATTTGGAAATATTACATACGGGGTGTTCTTATGTGGAAGTTTGAGTGTGGAATGTTAATAGGATACTATCGTAGAGTAAAGTGATTATAGTAATCGATAACTATTGTATTTAGCCTTTTCTTGCAGCTGAGATTGAACACTGCTGCTTTTCGCACATTCATATTTGTTTCATTCATCGCGCTGCAGAATGTTCATTTGATCGGAGTGTTTCCAAGAATTTCTGACTATTAGTTTTTCTTTCTGTCATTTGTGCAATCTGCTATAAGCCGAAATATTAGGTTTTGAAAGATATCGAGAAAAAAGTGAGGTATTTTTGGTATCTTTGAAATATTTATAAAGTTTGCATGATTGATTCTAAATAATTTACATTTTAACTATTGCAAATAATGTGACTACATGTTTGTTTTAACATTTTAATTAACTTGTGTAAGTATTCTAATGCACCCTTTTTTAGTTGTCTTGTGAACAACAACGTGCATTAAGATAGTTATAAAATTTAAAAAATGAGGATTCGGTACTTCTGATGTGATTACCACAATTTTTTCTGAAAATTACTTGGCATAAAAATATACAGAACATTTACAAGAACATACAACTCTGCTACCCACACAATACAATATAAAAAGAAAAATCCCTTGCAATTGATTGCGCAATATTATATTTTGCTCATTCTATGGGTCCGTGCATTTACATTTATCACTTATACAATAAATTATAGTCAAGGAAAATTAAAACAGACACGAAATGAGCTATATTTTATTCCTTTTTTTCAGAAATTAATTTAATAGTTCTTTTAACACCTTTTCATCTCTTCTTTCTTCTTGAAAACCCTAATTTTACAATAACTGCGACAGACTCGATTCCATTGAGACTTTCTCGTTTGCAAGATACTAACTTCTCACTTAATTACAGAAATATGCAAATCCCTAATTAGCGTAATCACTTCTCTTAAATGTCCGCCTCGCAGAGACGTATACTCACAACCAGCATATTTTCTTCGAAATCGTGTCCAACCACCACGGCCAGATACACCCCTTTTCTCCAACACAGGCTGCTACTGCTGCTACCAGGCTCTTGTGTACCTTGACTCTACGACTGCTTACAACGAGACCTTTCCACACGCTCCTTCGTTCTCGATCGGCTTTGCGGCAAATTCTTTCGGTCACCGACATGCGAACGTTTTCGTATTCGTCCGATTCGTAATTCGGAAAACTTTTCCAATGCATAACTGGCTTCATTTGGAGCCCTCGAAAAAATATTTCTTACGCGTTCAACTTGCGTTTTACTCGGCCGTTCATTAATAAATTTGACTGTGATAAATACCGCAAAATTTGAATCTTCTAAATTGCGTTTTTACGCCCTCTCGAAATTCTCGAACTCAAAATCAACGTTGTAGTGATTTACGTGAAATTCGGACCCACTCGTCCCCTCTCGATAATTCGCGTACAATTGAGACTGGATTCTCACCGCCGATGATCCGCTTAAGACTCAAAGTCAACCGTCTCTTCCGATGACCCGCGTACTAATGAGACAGATACCTGACGTGTTTCCACCTTCTCAGTACTAATCCCCACTCTTCCTAAAATTCATGCACGGTGCATTCCGCCAATCAATCATCTCGTCGCCGGTTTTGCGTCGCTAACTTTATAAGGTGTATTCACATTTTCTTAGTTCTTACTATCAGATTTTAAAAGTTTTTCGTGTGTGTCCCATAACTCGCAAAACACGTTTTTCTTGTCACTCACTTAAATCGGTGTTATTTGGTTTTTCGCTATCTATTAAAGCCATTATTTCTCACACATATTTCTGAATAAAACCATAATATTCTCTAACGAATCCGTATCGTTAGAGTATATTTATCAAAAATACATACAATACTATAAAAAGTTGTCATAACCCAAAGCACTTAACGTCAAAACACACAAAAAAATTATGATATAGAATTTTTACGGCGTTTGTGGATTGGAAAATCTCTACTTCCTTACATAGAGTTCCACAAGATCCAATTTCTATCCCTGTATAATCTCTTTTTAACTCCTTCACCCATTAGAAATGGATCTGTATGCTTATTATTGTGTTCTGTTATTTTTTATGTATACTCGTCAATGCTTTAAAATGTTTAACTAACATTTCATGCAGATTTCATGCCATGTGACTTATAGTAAGCACAAATAAATAAGTAACTATGTCACTACTCATTTGTAAAGTGACATATCTTGACATAGGAGCACTAAATCCTTATTCACGATAACCTTAAATGAAGTTGTCACTTTGACAATAAAAATTCCAACAAACCCCAGTAGTCTGTGCGTTTCTGCTTCTTGTCAATGTTGTTAATTTCTGCAATTCCTTCTACATATGTTTTTCTAATACATTTTCCGGGATATTTCGTTACGATCTTACCAGAAAACACAAACCATTTAAAACACTAAAGAAAGTAATTGGAATGAAAGGTAATGATAGAACAAAATTTATTTTTATTAAATGGAGGGTTAAGATTTACATATTTTACCATTATTACTACATGTACAAGAGTATTTTTGCTTTTATTAAATGAAATTATGGGTTTAAATTTATCTTCTCTATTCTGAAATTCTAATAACCGTTTAAAAAAGTCAATTTCGTGTACACTTTTTCACACAAAGGTAAATTTACTTTATATATTCAATTACTAAATTAATATGTTATTATGTATGCTTTTTATAGTTTTTATCGTATACTATGAAGCGATCAATAATTTTACATATTTGTGGTGGTACACGGATTGTTCTTCAATACGAACTCCAACAACCACAATGAAATTTTAAGAGTTTATATATATTCGGAATAATAGGTAAAATCCTATCTTGTACGTGAATGTGATCATATAGGCTTCTTTTAAAATATCACACATTACAAGTATTATGGATGCATTAAGCTCCAGTGTCAAAATATACGATACCTAAGTTTGTTGCAATAATCATGAAATTTGCTAGAGAATTCCATCTTCCCCATTAAGGAGGGCAATTTCCGTTCAGAAATATCAGCTAGCGACTGTCTTTCGAAGAATTTTCCAGGAATCCTCCATAGCCTTTGAATTCTCACTTTACCCTATTCGAACCCTATGTGAATTCTGGTGATTGAGTGATATCCGAAATAAACCTTGAATATCTCCAACGTACAATTTTAATCGTTCTAACAGTATGGTATGTAATTAAAAATAATTTTTTTTTCAGATTCCTCCTCGACAATGGGCCATCGGTAAATAAAAGAGATGGTAATGACAGCACTGCTCTACACCATGCCGTAACCAAACAGAATGAGGAAGTTGTTCAGTTGCTGATTGACAGAGAAGCAGATACTGCACTGAAAAACACATATGGAGAAAATGCACTTGTTATCGCCTTTAAATATGATTCTAAAGAAATAATGGAAATAATACTACAACGGATGGTAAGTGACAATTAAAGAAAATTAAAAAATCTTAAATAAATGAACTTAATATATATATAAACAGGCAAAAAAAAAAATTTATTTGTTGATGAAGCTTCCTTCCACGCACTTCCATTTTACACCAAGCTTTTGTTAAAGATCGGGATCTGATATTTTGAAAAATTTTAACTTTTCTTTATTATATCGAATTTTAACTCATATTTATTACTTACATTCGATTGGTATAATTTCATAAAAATTCTGTTATAGATAATTGAGTATGAGTAAAGCCAACGATTCCCTTATTCGGAAAAATAAATAATTTTATTTTGAAAATGATTGCTACGGTATATAAGAGGATTAGACCCTTCTTTTCTAGTAAAATGCAAGACTATTTAATAATGAAATCATTTTGTTTCAATTAAAAAAATATGAAAGTTACTTTACAATATTTAAAATAATTCTCAATTATTCGTATAAGTTCATTTAAATTTATTTCCTGATTATCGCCTAAACACCTTATGTTTGAAGAAGATTCATTTGTGGTTTGCGCTCTTTATCAATCGTTAAACAAAAGAGAAGACAAATGACATTCCTCTGTTGTCGGTAGGTTGCTCGTGAACCGGGTGAAGTTCATTAACATACGCCGATGGCAAATGAATGTTTTCTTTCAAAAAGGAGTAATTGGAATACATACACGTGAAATAATTTACTCAAAGTGTAAATATGTATTAACGTTACACTGTATTACATTCTTAAAGTAATGTTAATTAAAACGTATTACAAAAAGCAAAGACAAAAATGGTACTTTTTAACTTTCTGAACGATCCATGTATATTGCAGTGTTTTTACTGCATATTGTATGGCATATTTTGTTGATCTCTGCTGCATTAGAATTTCGACATCGTTTACAAAAAAATAGTACTTAAAGTAAATTAGCATTGTAATTCAGCAAATACTCTAACACATTGCAATTTCTGTAGAATTTGTTCTTAATAGACTTTAAATGACATCAATGAATACAAATAAAACGTCGTAGGACTAAATATCAAATTATTATCGCTTTAATATAATATCATCACAGTATATTATGATAAGTTAAGTTACTGAGATGTGCCTGTTGTGCAGGAGTGAAGGATGGAAATTTAAATGTGGATATGAATGAGAGCCTATGGATAGAGATTTTAGAAATGTGGAACAAGCTCTGAGGATAAATAGAATTTATCTAAAATGTATGCAAATTAAGTATTCCATTCTTGTTATACAGATTTAATTCTTAATAAGAATTTTTTATTATTATTATTATTAATATTAATATTATTCTTATTATTAATATTGTTAGAAAGGACCGAATCGAAATAAATAAATAAATAATAAAAAGAAATTCTTTTAACATTTTTGTAACGAAATATTTAGTACTTATAAATTTATACCAAAGCATTCTTTTCCTTTTTGAACGAACAACGTATATTACTGGGTTTTTACAGCATATTGTATGGTATATTTTGTTGATCCGCTGTATTAGAATCCCGACTCTCAATATCTTTTACAAAAAATATGCATTAAAAAAGACAGCAATTTATGTACCATCACAGGTTCTACATTCGAATACTTCCAAGAATGCAACTTTGTTCCCGATAAAATTGGCCACTTACACGTTCTTATGTAATTATATTTGTAAGACCTCCAGAAAATATCATTAAAAAATGATTTTGGTATGTATTTGATATAAAATAAAGGTATAATTAAAAAGGTTTCCATTAAAAATTTGATGGATGGTTTTGAGATGCATCGTTTTGGAGTGAAAAACAAACGATGATTTGTGATTCAACTGATTTTTATAATAATAATAAACCGAGAGGTAGAAATTTAATTTATTTCAATTTAATATAGGAAACATTCATTAAAAATATTAAACCCGAACATACATTTTTTTACTATGTTTCGAAAAGAAAGCCTGTATGCTTATGTTTAATGAATCGATGATCAACAATATATTCTGTTATCAATTTAGGAAATTTTGAATTTTTCACCTCAAAAAAAATTTCATTTTATATCTATGATGAGAAAGTTCTTTGACATGAAGTAGAAATAAAAAATAAATTCTTGAGTTTAGTCAAAATGTTTATAATTCAGGCCAAGAAGGATTTCCATAAGATACAATATTGTCAGGAAACAATTAATTCTCAACTATATTTAAATAAGTTGCAATATATGTTGAGTCAGTAGTGAAATGTGTAATCGATAAATGCCTTTCTGTGCAGGGAGCAAATGCTTTATATCGAGCTGTCATCAGACGCGACACAGAGAAGGTTGCGTTGCTTCTGAAAGAATCTGAAAGTGACTTTAACGAAAGACACATCAAAGGAAAAAGTGCTTTGCATTTCGCTTTAGATCGAGATAATGACAGTCATCAACATGAAATTTCACAAATTCTTCTCCAAGAACGAGTAAGCATTACCAGAATTTTCTTTTTTATGACTTTTCTTACAGGTATCTGGGACTATTTGGACTTTCTACGTTACTAAAAAAGAATAATAACAATTTTACACACATAATAAAACTACATTATTTACATTTTCCGTTCAAGACGTAATGTGTATAATGCGTCAGTGGTATTTTTATGATTTATCATAATTCGATTAAAAGATTTAGAATCAGTTTACATGTTCGAACTATTACATCTTGAAATGAAATCGAAACATGTTTAACATCATAATAATTTTTTATTCCTATTACATATAAAACATTATATTTAAGTGAATTTTTATTGTCTACGGTTTGAAGAATTACGGATTGTAATAAATAATGATCACTTTTACAGTTAGAAAAAATATTCTAAATAAATTCCAATATGTAAATAATTAACATGTATATTTTCCTAGATAGACAGAATTTTTTAAGAATTGAATTATTTAGGCCAATAATTTATGCAGTTTACTTTTCTTATTATAATTTTTTAATTATTTTCTTATATTTTATCAAATGAATTGAAGCCATTTCTATTTAATGTGACACAATCTCTCTTCTCGTAGTGTATAGATGTCGAAGCAGAAGACGAAGATGGACTGACGCCGCTGTATTATGCGTCTCGTGTCGGTTGTGTTTCCTGCGCAGAATTGATTCTGAACCGAGGAGCGAAAGCAGATGGTGGATCTAAATGTCCTTTGATTGCTGCGTGTAAAAGAGATTTCACGGACATGTCAAGGTAATACTAGAGTGTTCCTCAAATTTATTCTTTTACTTTCTGTTGTAGTTGAAATATTATAAGTTATTTCTCTTACATCCGATATTATAATTTGAAAGAGTCATATTCGTCTCAATTAACGTGATTCATTATGAGAAAATAGGGTAAAGGGGGAAAAACTTCACAAACGGTATTTATCCACATTGACGTAGTAAGTTTAAAGTAAATGCAAAACCCCTTTCTTTTGTACCTCTTCTTTTGAATCACTTCAAAATTCACATATGGGACAGGAAGTACGTTGTAAGTATTTATATAACTAATTCTAATACATTTTCAAAGTGTCTCAGAATTTTCTTCTTCTTTCAGTGCGTTAACATGCTTTCACACTGTTGTTAAGTACACATATATTTTTGCGATGATGAGTCAATTTCTGTTTACGTATTATAAGTAAAATTATTAACTTTTTCTTGCCTGTAGTACTTGGGATAAATAGGCGCTCTGTATTAATTCAAACCTTATTTCTCATGATAATTTTCCTCCTCAACACTGCATTATTTTCTCTCACATTTGCATGAATCAGTAGTGGTATAAATAAAAGGGTTTTAAAACTAATAAGATAATAAGATAATGATGACAGTGTCTGTGCAAATATTTTTTTCGTTATTACTTCTTGTAGTATTGCTAAATATGCTGCTAAAGAATTCCCTTTCTGTATAATAGATAAGGAAAAGTTTACGTTTCATCTATTTGCCAAATTAAATTGCAAGAGTCACGAAAAACCGTTTTGTGAAGATTTGATTGACACGGATTGATATGTAGAGACAATTTCTTTTTTAAAATGGTGGAAGGTAATTACTGTTTTAGATTACTATGCAGTTTCTTGTGCTGTTTTACTATTGTCAAGTATCTTATCTAACTCGCATTTTTGAAATCTCAATTACCAAATCTCAAATACGTAAATACCACATGAATAAAAGATTGTGATCATATTTTCGACACAGTAATGAAATACCTAAACCTTCAGTATCAATTTACAGAACAGAAAGCATAACATTTGTTTTATGTATGTTCATGAAACGCATAATAGTCATTAATGTAAGAAAATAGTGGAGTATTACACGACAAACAACATAGGTTCCCACCGGAGTACTCCTCAGAAAGCCAAATAATATCCTTATATCAGGACATCGCAGATGCGTTGGACAAGGGACAGACCTTATACGCTGCTCTCATAGTTCTTTCTAAAGCGTATGATTTTTTCCTCTTAATTTATATTATAGGAAATATCAAATACTGTTATACATAGGTGGTAGCGTGGATCCATGAATTACTACGTAATCCGAAGCAAAGTGTTAGGGTTTTTGGAAATATTATCGGAAGAAAAAGAAGACGTCTCATCAAGAGTTGCACAAGGCAGAGTTCTCGGACCATTACTTTTTATAGCATTTATCAACGACCTGGCTGAGAAATAATTTAAAATATTAGAGTAATTCGGATGACTGATTTACTTACCGAACAATAAACAAGACGGGAGAGAGAAAATTTTTGCAACGAGATCTTGATGAACAGCTCAAATAAGTAACTATAAATCTAATAAAAATACATTTAGAGAATTGTATAGCTAATGTTTCACTCGCACACGCTTAAGGCAAAATTGGTATTATGAAATCAGTACCGGAAATAAATTCATGAAAATATTTGGGTATCATGTTAAAGAACAAATTTGAGTAATCTGATCAGGTTAAAAGTACGGCGCAAGAAGCTTGGAAGCCTGTAAAATAAATTAACGAATTTTAAAGAAAGGCAATAATTAGACAAAAAGAGAATTACCACACACTTCTTATGTTAGGCTTCTACTGGAACACGAGTTAGCAGGATGGGATCTTTATAGAAAATATCAGATAAAGAATGAGAAAAAATTCAGTAATAAAGAGATAAATTTCATAAAAACGGGTAATAATGTGAATAATTACAAAAAATAGAACCTCTCAAAATTCGTAGAAAAGGAACAAGACTGGGATGTTTGTTCAGTACACTTTAACTCGAACCAGTCGTGGCGGGATGCAAAAGTGCTTTTAGAAAAACCGACTAGATTGGGAATACAAGATTTCTTTTTAATTTCGCGAAAGAAACAAAAAAAACTGACGTGGGGAAATACTCGTATCTCAAAACACCTACACGGAACAGAAGCAAACTGCCTGAGAGTGTCGTGGGAGCGCTACAGGGAACTGCATCCTCTCTTATGTTCACACGCTCTATGAGAACGGGAGCAGACAAATTAAAACGATTAGGTAAGTTCGGAAAGAGTTGATACGTTAGTGTGGATATGAAACAAGTGGAGTGATAGTGGGTAGTGAAGTGAAGTGAAGTGATACAATGGAAATAACTATTTTTGTAACAGTGGGAAGGGAAATGTGAAGAGAAGTGCACGAAAGGGGTAAATCGAGTGTTAGGTCATCAGTGAAATAAAATGCGCGATAAGTATTTTATCTATTATTTATATTCTTCAGGGTAAATTGTTTTCATATTAATTACTTAAATATTAGTTGAATCAAATAATTTAATGATTTACTCACAGTAATTTTGATATCAGTGCTCCGTGACATGTATTTTTGATTTTCTCTTCTATTGTAGTTTCTTAGATTCTTACTTCGGGAAAGATCTGCCCATTTGCAGTAAATAAATATATATTTATATTATTATTATTCGGAAGTAAAAACTGGAAAGTGCAAGAATTTTTCCCTACTTTTCCTCCACTAACCAAAAGGAAACATTTAATTTTAAACTTTTACAGACATTTTTTCGGACAAATAAACGTATTTTACTCACACCGTTGCTTTCAGGATTTTGATTTTCGTCATGTGTTTACGTAAAAAATGCAGTATCCAATAGACATGTTACATAACTTTAGAAAAAATATATAACAAACTGTCTCTTCATGTTATCCAGGAAACCGCATTACATGTAATTTTGCATCGGAGAAATGGTACAGCTACTTTCATTATTTTTTTTAATCGTTTAAATTATAGAATAACCTTTTAATTCAATTTTATGTTTTAACAGAATGTTTTATTAAGTTCTATTCCCATTTAACTTATTCAGTGCCTCTTTTTTGCGATATTTTCTTTCAGTCGATATGCAACAGTCTATCTCCTCAAAACACAACTATTTAAAACGTAATCAACCGTCTTGTGTCGTTCGTAAGAGTGACTCAAGCAGCAGCATTTGGAATTTGGAAATATTACATACGGGGTGTTCTTATGTGGAAGTTTGAGTGTGGAATGTTAATAGGATACTATCGTAGAGTAAAGTGATTATAGTAATCGATAACTATTGTATTTAGCCTTTTCTTGCAGCTGAGATTGAACACTGCTGCTTTTCGCACATTCATATTTGTTTCATTCATCGCGCTGCAGAATGTTCATTTGATCGGAGTGTTTCCAAGAATTTCTGACTATTAGTTTTTCTTTCTGTCATTTGTGCAATCTGCTATAAGCCGAAATATTAGGTTTTGAAAGATATCGAGAAAAAAGTGAGGTATTTTTGGTATCTTTGAAATATTTATAAAGTTTGCATGATTGATTCTAAATAATTTACATTTTAACTATTGCAAATAATGTGACTACATGTTTGTTTTAACATTTTAATTAACTTGTGTAAGTATTCTAATGCACCCTTTTTTAGTTGTCTTGTGAACTACAACGTGCATTAAGATAGTTATAAAATTTAAAAAATGAGGATTCGGTACTTCTGATGTGATTACCACAATTTTTTCTGAAAATTACTTGGCATAAAAATATACAGAACATTTACAAGAACATACAACTCTGCTACCCACACAATACAATATAAAAAGAAAAATCCCTTGCAATTGATTGCGCAATATTATATTTTGCTCATTCTATGGGTCCGTGCATTTACATTTATCACTTATACAATAAATTATAGTCAAGGAAAATTAAAACAGACACGAAATGAGCTATATTTTATTCCTTTTTTTCAGAAATTAATTTAATAGTTCTTTTAACACCTTTTCATCTCTTCTTTCTTCTTGAAAACCCTAATTTTACAATAACTGCGACAGACTCGATTCCATTGAGACTTTCTCGTTTGCAAGATACTAACTTCTCACTTAATTACAGAAATATGCAAATCCCTAATTAGCGTAATCACTTCTCTTAAATGTCCGCCTCGCAGAGACGTATACTCACAACCAGCATATTTTCTTCGAAATCGTGTCCAACCACCACGGCCAGATACACCCCTTTTCTCCAACACAGGCTGCTACTGCTGCTACCAGGCTCTTGTGTACCTTGACTCGACGACTGCTTACAACGAGACCTTTCCACACGCTCCTTCGTTCTCGATCGGCTTTGCGGCAAATTCTTTCGGTCACCGACATGCGAACGTTTTCGTATTCGTCCGATTCGTAATTCGGAAAACTTTTCCAATGCATAACTGGCTTCATTTGGAGCCCTCGAAAAAATATTTCTTACGCGTTCAACTTGCGTTTTACTCGGCCGTTCATTAATAAATTTGACTGTGATAAATACCGCAAAATTTGAATCTTCTAAATTGCGTTTTTACGCCCTCTCGAAATTCTCGAACTCAAAATCAACGTTGTAGTGATTTACGTGAAATTCGGACCCACTCGTCCCCTCTCGATAATTCGCGTACAATTGAGACTGGATTCTCACCGCCGATGATCCGCTTAAGACTCAAAGTCAACCGTCTCTTCCGATGACCCGCGTACTAATGAGACAGATACCTGACGTGTTTCCACCTTCTCAGTACTAATCCCCACTCTTCCTAAAATTCATGCACGGTGCATTCCGCCAATCAATCATCTCGTCGCCGGTTTTGCGTCGCTAACTTTATAAGGTGTATTCACATTTTCTTAGTTCTTACTATCAGATTTTAAAAGTTTTTCGTGTGTGTCCCATAACTCGCAAAACACGTTTTTCTTGTCACTCACTTAAATCGGTGTTATTTGGTTTTTCGCTATCTATTAAAGCCATTATTTCTCACACATATTTCTGAATAAAACCATAATATCCTCTAACGAATCCGGATCGTTAGAGTATATTTATCAAAAATACATACAATACTATAAAAAGTTGTCATAACCCAAAGCACTTAACGTCAAAACACACAAAAAAATTATGATATAGAATTTTTACGGCGTTTGTGGATTGGAAAATCTCTACTTCCTTACATAGAGTTCCACAAGATCCAATTTCTATCCCTGTATAATCTCTTTTTAATTCCTTCACCCATTAGAAATGGATCTATATGCTTATTATTGTGTTCTGTTATTTTTTATGTATACTCGTCAATGCTTTAAAATGTTTAACTAACATTTCATGCAGATTTCATGCCATGTGACTCATAGTAAGCACAAATAAATAAGTAACTATGTCACTACTCATTTGTAAAGTGACATATCTTGACATAGGAGCACTATATCCTTATATTTTGAAAGAGTCATACTAGTCTCAATTACCGTGCTTCAATATGAGAAAATAAGATAAAGGGGGCAAAACTTCATATAATTTATTTATCCGCATTGACGTTGTAATTTTAAATTAATTGTAAACCCCTCTTAATGTACGTTTTGTTGAATCACTTCAATATTCACATGTGTGACAGAATGTACTATATAATTTGTTTTTCTACGGATTTATCGTCGTAAATAATACTTTTTCGATGAGTCTCAGAAATGTTTTGCCTTTCAAAGCGGTGTCCTGCAATCACTCATTAGTGGAGTACGCATACAGCATTGCGATGATGTGTGAATTTCTTATTTTGTAATGTAAGTAAAATTACAATTTGTTTCTGATAGTAACTCTGCATTGAATCAAACATTTTTCCATGATAATTTTCTTAGCCATTAGTACATAATTTTCTCTCACTTTCGTATATAGCAGTAGAAATATAAAACAACGTGTTTTGAGACAATGTAGGTACTGATAAAACGAAGGGTAAATACATATGAACTCTACCAACGGTGCTCGCGGGCGTGAATCTGATTTGATGTCAAATTGGACTGCGGAGCTTTATTCAGTCAACAATCACGAACAATCATCTTCGTCATAGAAATAAACAGGATCTTCCTTTTAAAATGTTCAGACTCACATCATTAGTTTTCTAATTAGTACTATGTCTGTTTGCAGAATGTGATTAATGATATAACAGTGCATATGCAAATGAACATTTTTTCTTATAACTTCCTGTAATGTTCTAAAGTATGTTAATTAAAAAAATCTCTTTTCCTTTGTAAATTTAGGAAAATTTCAGTTGCACATATTGACATAATCGGATGGCAACATGCACAAAAATCTGTTTTGTGAAAATTTGATTTACAAAGATAGATATGTAGAGACAAATTCTTTGTTAGACCTCGTCCTATTATCGGAGCCTTACACTCTGTGTAACTCCATAGCTGGGCTCGGCGGCAAATACCGTATAGTGGAATGCACAAGGTCCCAACCTGGTACGGCCATAATCGCGACCAATCCAAAGCACTTTCCTCTCAAGGTATCACAATATTGCTCAGAAAACTTCGCTGTGTGTGCTCTCGCGAACGAGGGTGGGGAGGTATACATTGTGTCAACCTACTTCGAGTATGGAGTCGACACGGAGGAGCATATTGATAAACTGCGGAGGATCGTGACGGGACTGATTGGCAAGAAACTGATCTTTGGTGGTGACTTTAACGCCAGAAGTGAGGTATGGGGGAACCGTCTGACAGATGATTGGGGGGAGGTGGGGGAGGAATTATTTCCCAGAAACCAGCTTCACCTCTTGAATCCCGACGAATCGCCTCCCACTTCCTTAAAGGACGATAAAAGCTCTCACATCGATCTAACGTTGGCTTCGGATAACGTTATAAGGGCGTTGACGGACTGGCACGTGGTAACGACTGCAACAAACAGTGATCATAACGCGCTCTGCTTTAACCTGGGAATGAAGGTAAGTTCCTCGGAGATGATCCTACGAAGCATTTCAATACGTCCAAGGCTGAATGGAGACGATTCACGAGTATACTAAGTGATGAGTTGTTGATGGTCACGCACGAAAAGAATCCCGAAACCGATGCCCAGCGGTTGACCGGAACCATCTCGACGGCCGCAATCGGTTCCATTCCGTATAGAATGAAAGGCGGTCGGAAGGGTACGTCTTGGTGGAATCAGGATTTGAATACTTCTAAGCGATTAGTCGGAGCCCTGAGGAAGCAAGTACAAGGGGTTAAACGGAGAGGGCAGGATTTATCCGAACCTAGACTCAATAAGCGAAAGCCAGGAATAAATACTTGGCGGCCATTAGGATATCAAAGAAGGACAAATGGAGAGAATACGTGGAGGAAGCAACGCGGGTAAACACTTGGAGGGTGCCTTATCTGCTAGCTTTTGATAAACGTCGTACTCCCCAATTGTTAAGTAACTTATCCAATAATGGTCCGGATACACGTACTCTCGGAATGGAGGCAACCGCGTGACATCTTCTGGAAATCCTACTTTGGGTGATAACAATTCGCAGGATACGGAGGCTCACACGGCGGAGAGACTCGAGGTCTTACAAAAGTGCGGAGCAGTAGAAGCGGAGTCCTTTACTCCGATCACAGTGGATAAACTGGACAAGACCATTCGGGTACTTAAGCTCCAAAAAACCCCGGACATACAAACTCACATCAGAGTTAATTACCGAGGCCTAGCAAGGCGCTTGCTAAAGCAAGTACCTGAAGATTCTTAACAGATTCTTGGCTTTGGAAAAAGGCTTTATTCGTAGTACTAAAGAAGAGTCCCGAATAAACAGATGATCAAGGAAGGAACTACAGGCCGATTTGTCTCCTCCCAGTCCTAACGAACCCTTTTCTAGTGGGTAGGTAATAGGGCGTATTAAGATAATTATAAAAAAAAATAAGGTTCGGAACGTCTGATGCGATTTACCACCGTATATTCTGATAATAGGAAATAAAACATATAACATTAACAATAATTTCAATTTCCTAATGACCCCACAATATCAAAAGACAAATGTAAAATTCTTTACAACAAATTGCGTAACGTTATGTAGAGCTCAAATTCTTTGTTCGTGCAATTACTATGAAAATTTACACAATGAAATTCAAGTCAGAAAAACAATATTTAATACAAGCACGAAATGGGCTATGGATAGTTTTCCCTCTTGATATTTAATTAACAGTTTATTAACTTGATTTCTTTTCTTCTCTTCTTTCTTCTCAGAATGAACCCCAAATTTTATTACAGTGAATACGAAAATAACAATTTCAATGCAATGTTCTCCTTTGCAAGGTACTGATTAGCGTCGAATTACAAACTGAATTTAAATCCCGAGTCCACGAAACACTTTTGTACAATGATCGTCTCACAGAGACGTATACTCACAACAGCGTAATTTTCCTTCCAAACCGTATTCAATTTCAACAGCTCGAAATACCTTTTCCCAACAATGTAGGTACCACAGCTGCTTCGTCCAGTGACCTTGGCACTCGCTCCTTCAACCACGATTCCACACCACGTGCTCCCCTCGTTCGCTCGATCAGCCTTCGCGACAGAATTTCTTGACCGCCGGCGTAAAATTGTTCCGGATCCGTATTACAACTTTTAATAGTATGTTGCTGGCATCACTTGGAGCCCCTTTATCTAACAATACCACGTACTTTACCTCCGTAATATCCGGCCGTTCTCTCTTTGATCTCGCTTGCGACAAAAATATCATAAAATGATATGTGCCAAATTTACGTACTCACGCCTAATACAATAATTGAATTCAATAATCAAATATGATTATGTGCTATTAATTCAGATCGACTCGCTATCGTCTAATAACTTTACGTGCAATTATACTGTGACTCTACCGCTGATGTTCTGCGTAATCCAGAATCACACGTAATAAATTAGCTAGGCAGGCGTCTACTTCTGGCGACCACGAACAAATGAGATCGATGCCTGTCGCGTGGTTCCCTTCTGGACACTAACCCCCACTCCTTCTTCACGCTTAGTGCATTTCGCCAATCTGATCTTTTCTAATTATTTCGCTTCACTAGCTCGGCCAGGTGCTTTCACAATTCTTAGTTCTTCTAATATTATCATCAAAATCTTCCGTCGTATCGTGAAATGCGCAGAAAGCACCTCTCTTGGCGCTTCTTTCAAACCGGTATTATACGTGTTTCGTCTTTAATTCGGCTGTTACTTCTTACACAAAATCTTAATTAATTTTAATTGATTCCCTAACGAATCTGGGTCGTTAGATAACCCTCCTCTCTAATAAGAGAAAATATCGCTGGCAACTTGCTTGGTTTTGGACTCGCTCGCATCTCGGCCGATCCGATCTTGGTGTTTAGATATAGCAAAAATGGGAAAAGGAAGGAAGAGTGTGATGAGGGAGGGTAAGGTTCGATCGTCCGGTTCCAATGAAAGTCATAGTGTGTGAGATGAGTTTTAATACTCACATAAGTCGGTGACGGAGTTCAGGTCCAGAGAGAGAGATGTTGCCAAGGTCAAGTTCGTAGTGTTGTCGTAGCTCGGTAAAGTCCAAACACTGCTCGGGACGGAACGGAGAGGTTGGTGGTCCCTTGATCGAGGGTCTGTTAGGAGCCGAGTGGTGGAGGAAGCTTTTTGGGGTGACACTTATCTTTGCATCCTCCACATCAAGGAACTACCTGTCCACTCACTCGGTCCTCCTACTCTCTTCTCTCTACTACTCTCCTCTATATATTTATATATATGATTTATAGCTCTGACAGCATGACCTCGTAACCCAGTCTCATTTACCAGTACACCTGACCCAGTTATAATATGCTTGGTTGTTCATAGATATCTGAGGTGGCGTCACGACATCTCCCCTTCCCTCGCCAAAAAATGGATAGCCCTCTTCCGTGACGACACCCATGCACAACCGTCATATATTTTTTGTTTACATCTTATCGCACTGCGCACTAAAAAGTACACGTAGATTACTTCATATTATTGTCTTGAATATATTTAAGATCGTTTTACAGTCTTTCGCCTGCACTTTAAAATATATCATACTATCTATACATATTAACAATATCAAAAATTGCTTTAAAAACATTTTATCACACAAAATACATAACTATTTCTAATATACAAGATAACATATCCAATATTATCAAAATAATAATAATAATAAAAATATAAATAACACAATGTTTATATACAATAAAATTACAAGTGGAGAAATAACGAAACGCGGTTCTGCATCGGAAAAATGTTTATCACTGAAACTGGCCCCGATTCTCGCTTTCCCATTTTCCTTCTCTTACATCGTATTGCTGTACACACTAAAATTCTTAATCATTTTAATCCCAAAATTATATACATAACCCATGACACTATTTCCAATCGTAATACACTGTCTTGGCCTGCTCGCCACAGTGTCTAATGTCTCTTTAACCCCTCAAAATATACTGCCCGCATTTTATGAGTGTTTTGATTCATCAAATCCTCTAGAAACTTACTCTCTTCGTTCATTTCCTTTTCTAACTCCAAATCAGAGATGTTGCCAATTCCTAAGGTACAGGTTTGCACAGTCGGAACTAAAGACGGAATTGAAAAGTTAGAAATATCAAAAATTGGAAGTAAATATTAGTACGGGAAATGACCAGAGCAACCACGTGGAAGTAAAAAACTTCCCTCTCGATGGAACTGAATAGTAAACTGACGAACTTTACATGAAATATTCAACCGGGTATTCTCTCTGACAGTGTAGTACCACTTCCCAGAAGCCTCCCTTGACGCGAACAACTCGTAGGGCGTCTTTGCTATGCTGACACTGCAATACTGGTGTATCTATTCTGATTTGTTCAGAAACATCGCTATACCGCAGGAGCGAGCGAAAAAAAAAACGACTGGCTTCGTAGGAGGACACACTGTGACAGCCTCCTCTCGACAGTCGCCCAGTGAAACCCCATCCAATAATAAGAATTGTGAAGAATTAGAGGAAACGAGAAGATAGGGAAAGTACTACTCAGCTAACCAATATGGTTGTGCCTCGGGTACTACTCAGCACACGCACCCGTGGTACCTCGTAGACCGTCCACAACAACTTGCTACCAAGTTCCACCAACTCCAGGGCGTTGGCTAGCGAATTTGACGCGTTGGTCAAGACGGAAAGAAGATCAAAATGAAGATTGGTCGGTGAAACTTTTTCCAGCTCTGCTATAGCTAGCTTAGCCTGTATCTCCTGAAGAACCAACTTTAATAATTACAAATGTTGGATCAGTGCAGTATAACCCTCTTAAATTCTGCCGCTTAGTACCCCATCCTGGCCCGGGTTAAATTCTGTAGCCCCATCCTTGCCCGGGTTTTTCTCCGGTTTTCCTTCGGGTATAGGCGGATTTATCATACAGGTTCTCTAGGCTTTGTCTAGGGGCGGGTCTATTGTAACAATAAATCGTGAATTTAGTGTTATTTCAATTTTTAAGCACTATACTCAGAATAATCTATAGTTCGATAATAACTTACATGTAATTTTTTGCTTAAAATTACAAACATATTGACATTCTATTAGTATTATAACTCGCAGCTAACTTTTTATCTTATCTAGGAATTTTTGCTGAATTTTTTGAATCCGCCTCTGCCTTAGGGCCCTTGATCGGAATTGATGGGATGGTCCCTTGCTTGCTTCCGGAGAGTAAATTAGTTTTTTTTCCCTCCACGTGGTCATACGCAGTTTGTACTGTTTTTTGACAATAAATTTATTTATTTATTTACCCATAATTTCTGGTAGAGTGATACCAACTCCGTGAGAACCCTATGGTCACCTCTAATAGTTTATTGTAAAGCGTTTAGCGTTCCCTCGGTAGTTGAGAGCATTTGGTCATGTCACCCCAGGGTTGCCTAAAATTTGGATAAAAATATACACGGGGGTCAAGTGTGGCCCGCGAATATTCCCACTAGTTGTACTCTTATCTCCCACTAGTTATACTCTTGTATTCTTGCAACACTAACGTCTAAGCCGTAGCACTCGTATTTTTGCGTTTCTTCAATCTTTGAAAAAATCTGTTTGCTTGGTCAACCACCTGCCTCAGCGCTCCCTCTTCTTCACGCACGTCCAAATCAATACTGATCTACCACTCGGCACACGACACTATTACAGTGTTTCGCGGCACAAAGACTATCCCTGACACGTACAATAGTCCACATGTCATCCAGACTATGCACAGAAATTCCATCTTCCTTAGTGGCTGTACTCGCGTCCACCTGCAAGACGTACAAGATTTATTTTTCTCTTATTATAATTAGTATATTTCGTCATTCTTCTTTCTAGTTTCTGTCTCTCCTTTGCCCTCTGCTTCGCCCGGGGTCTCCAGTATTTTCTTGGCGCAGGTTCAGGCAACTCTTCACCTAACTTTCAACTCCTCCGTGATGTTACCCTCTCTGGCTCGGTATTCTTCCGCTCGGCAGGCGCAGGTGCGGAAAACGAGTCGTCCTTCTCATTCCATTCTCCTGGCAGCTCTTCCATCCTTACGACACCCGTGTACTGCGGGCTGCATCCGTGCGTCCTCTGCCGCTTTTCGAGGTCCGACTCGTCCTAGATATCGTAGTCCATCTGGACTTCGCGTTCATCTCCCGTGTACACACTATTTAGCACGTGTACTTCCTAGCCTTGGGCAAACGTAGTAGGGAAACCTTGCATTTGATTTAATGGACTCATCAACCTTTTCTGACTGTTGATCCACCCTCTTGTCCTGTGATGTATGCGTCGTTTTTTGTCAACATTACCATGGGTGATTACTCCTCTGCTTCCAGAGGTAGAAATAACAGGTTTCTGTGGTGGGCGCACACCGTGCGTTCTGAGTGTAAGTGTTCTATTAAAAAGGTACCTGGTGATCTCATCCTACGTACTAGGTTGGGCCCCTCCCATCGTGGTGCGAACTTCCTCGTATGTCCTGGTAACATTCTAAAATTCTTAAACAGCACCCTCTCTCCTTTGTGAATTTGAGTAAGTGCCCTACCCTTACTTAACTTGTCTATCACTTATTGTGAGTTCTTCAATTATACCTCCGAGCTTACGTGAGGACGACAAACAGGATTTCTTTTATAGAAAAACGCTTTTTTAAAAATGAAATGTAAGTTGAAAGAAATGTAAAGTAGCAAATAATTTCCCATTACCGAATTCCTCTGTCTCCTTAAAAAAGTTTGCTTTGTTTTTTTTAATCAATTTACGATTTTGTATCTGGGTTTCGTTAAGATGTTTCTATTTTTTTATATAGTGCCAATTCTACAAATGTTTTGGTGATATATTCTCATGAAATCGCATATATATGCTGCAGATTAATAATTATATGTACATATTATGCCTCATTAGCATTTTTTTTAGATTCCTCCTCGACAATGGGGCTTTCGTAAATAAAAGAGATGAAAATGGCGACACTGCTCTACATCAAGCAGTAACGAGACGGAATAAGGAAGCCGTTCAGTTGCTAATTGACAGAGGCGCTGATATCGCACTGAAAAACACATATGGAGAAACTGCATTTGACATCGCCTTTAAAGATGATTCTAAAGAAATAGTGGAAATATTACTACAACGTATGGTAAGTGACAAAAAAATAAAATTTTAAAAACTTAAATAAAAGTACTTGAAATATATATGAAAAGGCAAAAAAAAAATTTATTTTTGATGAAGCTTCCTTCTACGCACTTCCATATTACACCAAGCTTTTGTTAAAGATCGGGATCTGATATTTTGAAAAATTTTACCTTTTCTTTATTATATCGAATTTTAACTCATATTTATTACATACATTCGATTGGTATTAGTTCATAAAAATTCTGTTATAGATAATTGAGTATGAGTAAAGCCAACGATTCCCTTATTCGGAAAAATAAATAATTTTATTTTGAAAATGATTGCTTCGGTATATAAGAGGATTAGAGCCTTCTTTTCTAGTAAAATGCAAGACTATTTAATAATGAAATCATTTTGTTTCAATTTAAAAAATATGAAAGTTACTTTACAATATTTAAAATAATTCTCAAATATTCGAATAAGTTCATTTAAATTTATTTCCTGATTATCGCCTAAACACCTTATGTTTGAAGAAGATTCATTTGTGGCTTGCGCTCCTTATCAATCGTTAAACAAAAGAGAAGACAAATAACATTCCTCTGTTGTCAGTAGGTTGCTCTTGAGCCAGGTGAAGTTCATTAACATACGCCAATGGCATATGAATGTTTTCTTTCAACAAGGAGTAATTGGAATACATACACGTGAAATAATTTACTCAAAGTGTAAATATGTATTAACATAACACTGTATTACATCATTAAAGTAATGTTGAATTAAACGTATTACAAAAAGCGAAGACAAAAATGGTACTTTTTAACTTTCTGAATGATTCATGTATAATGCATTGTTTTTACTGCATATTGTATGGAATATTTTGTTGATCTCTGCTGCATTAGAATTTCGACATCGTTTACAAAAAAATAGTACTTAAAGTAAATTAGCATTGTAATTCAGCAAATACTCTGACACACTGCAATTTCTGTAGGATTTGTTCTTAATAGACTTTAAATGACATCAATGAATACAAATAAAACGTCGTAGGGCAAAATATCAAATTATTATCGCTTTAATATAATATCATCACAGTATATTATGATGAGTTAAGTTACTGAGTTGTGCCTGTTGTGCAGAAGTGAAGGATGGAATTTTAAATGTGGATATGAATGAGAGCCTATGGAGAGAGATTTTAGAACTGTGGAACAAGATCTGAGGATAAATAGAATTTATCCAAAATGTATGCAAATTAAGTATTTCATTCTTGTTATACAGATTTAATTCTTAATAAGAATTTTTCTTTTATTTTTATTATTATTATTATTAATATTATTAATATTATTAATATTATTAATATTATTTTTATTCTTATTATTATTATTAATATTTTTAATATTAATATTATTAGAAAGGACCGAATCGAAATAAATAAATAAATAATAAAAAGAAATTCTTTTAACATTTTTGTAATGAAATATTTAGTACTTTTAAATTTATCCAAAAGCATTCTTTACTTTTTGAACGATCCACGTATATTACTGGGTTTTTACAGCATATTGTATGGTATATTTTGTTGATCCACTGCATTAGAATCGCGACTCTCAATATCTTTCACAAAAAATATGCACTAAAAAAACAGCATTTTATGTATCATCACATGTTCTACATTCGAATACTTCCAAGAATGCAACTTTGTTCCCGATAAAATTGGCCACTAAAACTTCCTTATGTAATTATATTTGTAATAGCTCCAGAAAATAACATTTAAAAAATGATATTGGTATGTATTTGATGGAAAATAAAGGAATAATTAAAATGGTTTACATTAAAAATTTTATTGATGGATTTTGAATGCATCGGTTTGGAGTGGAAAACAAATGACGATTTGTGTTTCAACCGGTTTTTATAATAATAATAAACCGAGAGGTAGAAATTTAATTTAATTTAATATGGAAAGCGTTTTTAAAAAAATATTAAATCTTAACATACATTTTCTACAAAGTTTCGAAAAGAAAGCGTGTATGCTTACGTTTCATGGATCGCTGTTCATCAATATTTTCTGTCATCAATATATCATATTTTGAATTTTTCATCTCAATAAGAAATATCATTTTATATCTATGATGAGAAAGTTCCTTGACATGAAGTTGAAATAAGATATAAATTCTTGAGTTTAGTCAAAATGTTTATAATTCAGGCCAAGAAGGATTTCCATAAGATACAATATTGTCAGGAAACAATTAATTCTCAACTATATTTAAATAAGTTACAATATATGTTGAGTCAGTCGTCAACTGTGTAATCGATAAATTCTTTTCTGTGCAGGGAGCAAATGCATTATATCGAGCTGTCATCAGACGCGACATAAAGAAGGTTGCGTTGCTTCTGAAGGAATCTGAAAATGACTTTAACGAAAGACACATCAAAGGAAACACTGCTTTGCATTGCGCTATGGGTCTTCATGGAAAAAGACATAAACATAACATTTCTCAAATGCTTCTCCAAGAACAAGTAAGCATTACCAGAATATTCTTTTTTATGACCTTTCTTATCTGGGACTATTTGGAATTTCTACGTTACTGAAAAAGAATAACAATAATTTTACACACATAATAATACTATATTATTTAATTTTCCGTTCAAGACGTAATGTGTCTAGTACATTAGTGGTATTTTTATGATTTATCATAATTCGATTAAAATATTTAGAATCAGTTTACATGACCAAACCATTTATAAAAAGAAAGACATCTTGAAATGAAGTCGAAATATGTTTAACATCACAATAATTCTTTATAACTATTACATATAAAAACATTATATTTAAGTGAATTTTTATTGTCTACGGTTTGAAGAATTACGGATTGTAATAAATAATGATCACTTTTACAGTTAGAAAAAATATTCTAAATAAATTCCAATATGTAAATAATTAACATGTATATTTTCCTAGATAGACAGAATTTTTTAAGAATTGAATTATTTAGATCAATAATTTATGCAGTTTACTTTTCTGATCATAATTTTTTAATTAATTTTCTTATATTTTATCAAATGAATTGAAGCCATTTCTATTTAATGTCACACAATCTCTCTTCTCGTAGTGTATAGATGTCGAAGCAGAAGACGGAGATGGACTGACGCCGCTGTATTATGCGTCTCTTGTCGGTTGTGTTTCCTGCGCAGAATTGATTCTGAACCGAGGAGCGAAGGTCGATGGTGGATCTTTATCTCCTTTGATTCCTGCGATTGATAGAGTATACACGGACATGTCAAGGTAATACTGGCGTGTTCCTCAAATTTATTTCCTTGCTTTCCTTTTTAGTTGAATTTTTATAAGTTATTTCTCTTACATCCGATATTATAATTTGAAAGAGTCATATTCGTCTCAATTAAGGTGATTCATTATGAGAAAATCGGGTAAAGGGGGAAAAACTTCACAAACGGTATTTATCCACATTGACGTAGTAAGTTTAAAGTAAATGCAAAACCCCTTTCTTTTGTACCTCTTCTTTTGAATCACTTCAAAATTCACATATGGGACAGGAAGTACGTTGTAAGTATTTATATAACTAATTCTAATACATTTTCAAAGTGTCTCAGAATTTTTTTCTTCTTTCAGTGCGTTAACATGCTTTCACACTGTTGTTAAGTACACATATATTTTTGCGATGATGAGTCAATTTCTGTTTACGTATTATAAGTAAAATTATTAACTTTTTCTTGCCTGTAGTACTTGGGATAAATAGGCGTTCTGTATTAATTCAATCTTTATTTCTCATGATAATTTTCCTCCTCAACACTGCATTATTTTCGCTCACATTTGCATGAATCAGTAGTGGTATAAATAAAAGGGTTTTAAAACTAATAAGATAAGAAGATAATGATAACAGTGTCTGTGCAAATATTTCTTTCGTTATTACTTCTTGTAGTATTGCTAAATATGCTGCTAAAGAATTCCCTTTCTGTATAATAGTTAAGGAAAAGTTTACGTTTCATCTATTTGCCAAATTAAATTGTAAGAATCACGAAAAACCGTTTTGTGAAGATTTGATTGACACGGATTGATATGTAGAGACAATTTCTTTGTTAAAATGGTGGAAGGTAATTACTGTTTTAGATTACTGTGCAGTTTATGTGCTGTTTTACTATTGTCAAGTATCTTATCTAACTCGCATTTTTGAAATCTCAATTACCAAATCTCAAATACGTAAATACCACATGAATAAAAGATTGTGATCATATTTTCGACACAGTAATGAAATACCTAAACCTTCAGTATCAATTTACAGAACAGAAAGCTTAACATTTGTTTTATGTATGTTCATGAAACGCATAATAGTCATTAATGTAAGAAAATAGTGGAGTATTACACGACAAACAACATAGGTTCCCACCGGAGTACTCCTCAGAAAGCCAAATAATATCCTTATATTAGGACATCGCAGATGCGTTGGACAAGGGACAGACCATATACGCTGCCCTCATAGTTCTTTCCAAAGCGTATGATTTTTTCCTCTTAATTTATATTTCAGAAAATATCAAATACTATTATACATAGGTGGTAGCGTGGATCCATGAAATACTACGTAATTTGAAGCGAAGTGTTAGGGTTTTTGGAAATATTATCGGAAGAAGAAGAAGACGTCTCATCAGGAGTTGCACAAGGCAGGGTTCTCGGACCATTACTTTTTATAGCATTTATCAACGACTTGGCTGAGAAATAAGTTAAAATATTAGATTATTTCGGATGACTGATTTACTTACCGAACAATAAACAAGACGGGAGAGAGAAAATTTTTGCAACGAAATTTTGATGAAAAGCACAAATAAGTAACTATAAATCTAATAAAAATACATTTAGAGAATTGTAAAGCTAATGTTTTACTCGCACACGCTTAAGGTAAAATTGGTATTATGAAATCAGTACCGGAAGTAAATTCATGAAAATATTTGGGTATCATGTTAAAGAACAAATTTGAGTAATCTGATCAGGTTAAAAATACGGCGCAAGAAGCTTGGAAGCCTGTAAAATAAATTAACGAATTTTAAAGAAAGGCAATAATTAGACAAAAAGAGAATTACCACACACTTCTTATGTTAGGCTTCTACTGGAACACGAGTTAGCAGGATGGGATCTTTATAGAAAATATCAGATAAAGAATGAGAAAAAATTCAGTAATAAAGAGATAAATTTCATAAAAACGGGTAATAATGTGAATAATTACAAAAAATAGAACCTCTCAAAATTCGTAGAAAAGGAACAAGACTGGGATGTTTGTTCAGTACACTTTAACTCGAACCANCAACGAGTCGTGGCGGGATGCAAAAGTTCTTTTAGAAAAACCGACTAGATTGGGAATACAAGATTTCTTTTTAATTTCGCGAAAGAAACAAAAAAAACTGACGTGGGGAGATACTCGTATCCCAAAACACCTACACGGGACAGAAGCAAACTGCCTGAGAGTGTCGTGGGGGCGCTGCAGGGCACTGCATCCTCTCTTATGTTCACACGCTCTATGAGAACGGGAGCAGACAAATTAAAACGATTAGGTAAGTTCGGAAAGAGTTGATACGTTAGTGTGGATATGAAACAAGTGGAGTGATAGTGGGTAGTGAAGTGAAGTGAAGTGATACAATGGAAATAACTATTTTTGTAACAGTGGGAAGAGAAATGTGAAGAGAAGTGCACGAAAGGGGTAAATCGAGTGTTAGGTCATCAGTAAAATAAAATGCGCGATAAGTTTTTTATCTATTATTTATATTCATCAGGGTAAGTTGTTTTCATATTAATTACTTAAATATTAGTTGAATCAAATAATTTAATGATTTACTCACAGTAATTTTGATATCAGTGCTCCGTGACATGTATTTTTGATTTTCTCTTCTATTGTAGTTTCTTAGATTCTTACTTCGGGAAAGATCTGCCCATTTGCAGTAAATAAATATATATTTATATTATTATTATTCGGAAGTAAAAACTGGAAAGTGCAAGAATTTTTCCCTACTTTTCCTCCATTAACCAAAAGGAAACATTTAATTTTAAACCTTTACAGACATTTTTTCGGACAAATAAACGTATTTTACTCACACCGTTGCTTTCAGGATTTTGATTTTTGTCATGTGTTTACGTAAAAAATGCAGTATCCAATAAACATGTTACATAACGTTAGAAAATATATATAACAAACTGTCTCTTCATGTGATCCAGGAAACCGCATTACATGTAATTTAGCATCGTGGAAATGGTACAGCTACTTTCAATATTTTTTTTAATCGTTTAAATTAAAATATAACCTTTTAATTCAATTTTATGTTTTAATAGAATGCTTTATTAAGTTATATTTCCATTTAACTTATTCAGTGCCTCCTTATTGCGAATTTTTCTTTCGGTCGATATGCAACAGTCTATCTCCTCAAAACACAACTATTTAAAACGTAATCAGCCGTCTTGTGTCGTTCGTAAGAGTGACTCAAGCAGCAGCATTTGGAATTTGGAAATATTACATACGGGGTGTTCTTATGTGGAAGTTTGCGTGTGGAATGTTAATAGGATACTATCGTAGAGTAAAGAGATTATAGTAATCGATAACTATTGTATTTATCCTTGACTTGCTGCTGAGATTGAACACTCCGCTGCTTTTCGCACATTCATATTTGTTCCATTCATCGCGCTGTAGAATGTTCATTTGATCTGAGTGTTTCCAAGAATTTCTGACTTTTAGTTTTTCTTTCTGTCATTTGTACAATCTGCTATAAGCCGAAATATTAGGTTTTGAAAGATATCGAGAAAAAAGTGAGATATTTTTGGTATCTTTGAAATATTTATAAAGTTTGAATGATTGATTCTAAATAATTTAAACTATTGCAAATAATGTGACTTCATGTTTGTTTTAACATTTTAATTAACTTGTGTAAGTATTCTAATGCACCATTTATAGTTGTCTCGTGAACAACAACGTGCATTAAGATAGTTATAAAATTAAAAAAATGAGGATTCGGTACTTCTGATGTAATTACCACAATTTTTCTGAAAATTACTTGGCATAAAAATATATAGAACATTTACAAGAACATACAACTCTGCTACCCACACAATACAATACAAAAAGAAAAATCCCTTGCAATTGATTGCGCAATATTATATTTTGCTCATTCTATGGGCCCGTGCATTTACATTTATCACTTATACAATAAATTATAGTCAAGGAAGATACCAAAACAGACACGAAATGAGCAATATTTTTTTCCTTTTTTCCAGAAATTAATTTAATAGTACTATTAACACCTTTTCATCTCTTCTTTCTTCTTGAAAAACCCAATTTTTACAATAACTGCGACAGACTCGATTCCATTGAGACTTTCTCGTTTGCAAGATACTAACTTCTCACATAAATACACAAATATGCAAATCCCTAATTAGCGTAATCACTTCTCTTAAATGTCCGCCTCGCAGAGACGTATACTCACAACCAGCATATTTTCTTCGAAATCGTGTCCAACCACCACGGCCAGATACACCCCTTTTCTCCAACACAGGCTGCTACTGCTGCTACCAGGCTCTTGTGTACCTTGACTCTACGACTGTTTACAACGCGGCTTTCCACGCGCTCCTTCGTTCTGGATCAGCTTTGCGGCAAATTCTTTCAGTCACCGACATGCGAACGTTTTCGTATTCGTCCGATTCGTAATTCGGAAAACTTTTCCAATGCATAACTGGCTTAATTTGGAGCCCTCGAAAAAATATTTCTTACGCGTTCAACTTGCGTTTTACTCGGCCGTTCATTAATAAATTAGACTGTGATAAATATCGCAAAATTTGAATCTTCTAAATGGCGTTTTTACGCCGTCTCGAAATTCTCGAACTCAAAATCAACGTTGTAGTGATTTACGTGAAATTCGGACCCACTCGTCCCCTCTCGATAATTCGCGTATAATTGAGATTGGATTCTCACCGCCGATGATCCGCGTAAGACTCAAAGTCAACCGTCTCTTCCGATGACCCGCGTACTAATGAGACAGATACCTGACGTGTTTCCACCTTCTCAGTACTAATCCCCACTCTTCCTAAAATTCATGCACGGTGCATTCCGCCAATCAATCATCTCGTCGCCGGTTTTGCGTCGCTAACTTTATAAGGTGTATTCACATTTTCTTAGTTCTTACTATCAGATTTCAAAAGTTTTTCGTGTGTGTCCTATAACTCGCAAAACGCGTTTCTCTTGTCGCTCATTCTAATCGGTATTATTTGGTTTTTCGCTTTCTATTAAAGCCATTTTTTCTCGCACATATTTCTGAATAAAACCATAATATCCTCTAACGAATCCGGGTCGTTAGAGTATATTTATAAAAAATACATACATTACAATAAAAAGTTGTCATAACCCAAAGCACTTAACGTCAAAACACACAAAAAAATTATAATATAGAATTTTTACGGCGTTTGTGAATTGGAAAATCTCTACTTCCTTAAATATAGTTCCACAAGATCCAATTTCAATCCCTGTATAATCTCTTTTTTAACTCCTTCACCCATTAGAAATGGATCTGTATGCTTATTATTGTGTTCTGTTATTTTTTATGTAAACTCGTCAATCCTTTAAAATGTTTAACTAACATTTCATGCAGATTTCATGCCATGTGACTCATAGTAAGCACAAATAAATAAGTAACTATGTCACTACTCATTTGTAAAGTGACATATCTTGACATAGGAAAACTAAATCCTTATTCACGATAACCCCAAATGAAGTTGTCACATTGACAATAAAAATTCCAACAAACCCCAGTAGTCTGTGCGTTTCTGTTTCTTGTTAATGTTGTTAATTTCTGCAATTCCTTCTACATATGTTTTCCTAATACATTTTCCGGGATATTTCGTTACGATCTTACCAGAAAACCCAAACCATTTAAAACACTAAAGAAAGTAATTGGAATGAAAGGTAATGATAGAACAAAATTTATTTTTATTAAATTGAGGGTTACTTGACTCGTTGAAATATGTGTCCAGGATTGCAGGAATACATATTATCAGAATCGCGGATGGTGTCACGGTTTTATTTTCACAATGTATCCTAGAAAATAAAAAGGAAGCACCATATCCGCCAGAAATCAGCGACTTTGGTACTCATATCTTGTTTATTAATATAAAAGGGGGTATAAAGGTGAGAGGAAGGATGATGAGTATCTTAAAATTTGAAGGAAAGAGTGAGTAAATAATGTAATTAGAGAATTTTTGGAAGATTATAACTTATGAACATGTAGTTTGAGATTACCCTGCGTTTCAGAAGGTGCCCTTGTGCGATAGAATTGCCGCTGTGTACGGCGACCTTTCCGCACCAGAGCGAGAATATCTGGGGGGGGGGTCAGGTTGAGAGGCAGTGGTAGGTGTACAGGAGATGAGAATACACCTTCCGGCTATGCCGGGAGGTGTATCCTTTCCAGTCCGTCTTGATGGTCTAGGTAGTTTTAAAATTGTGAAGGAAAGGGTCTAGAATATAGGAGAAAACTATGGGGATGTTGCGTAGGGGAGAGGCTTAGTTGTATTTGCAACGAAACCTCTTCTTTCACAAAATAAATAAATTTCCAAGTTGGTTCTTCAAAGAACAAAATCTTTATTGCAGAAATGAATAAAACCTGCCTTGGAATAAAAACTTAAGAGATTGACACAACACGACATATGACGGATTTAATGCTCCGCTTGAACATGGTTTCTCACGTATATTATAGGGATGCAGCGTCGGGCAATCCGCGGGGCTCAGCACTCTTCTGTGTAGAGGTACCGCCAGTGAAGAACTTCGTCGTGGTGTCTGGTGTAGGCCTTGGAAGTCGTAGCCGCCAAGTTCCGAGGGCGGAATTTCCTCAGCGTCACAGCGTCGTCAGTGTTGAGCTTCGAAGATCCTTTTGGTTCAGCGTCGGTGAAGTTTGGATGCATATCGTTAGGATATAGTTTCTCCGGACTTCGGCGTGGTTAGAGTTCAGCGTTGAATGGTATCTAGACCCGTTGAAATATGTATCCAGGATTGCAGAAATACATATTGTCAGAATCGCAGAAGTATATCGCCAGAATGTGATGAGGATTCAGCATAGAATGGAATTCAGCCTGGAATTCGGTATGGACGAAATTCAACTTAGAACGTCTCGGAGCTCATATGCAGCGTAGTGTACTCAGCTGAGTTCGTCAGGATAATGAATGTTTGGTTGCTAACCCCTGGACTCTTAAGTACAAACATTTGACGGTCTAGGGGAGGCCGATTAGTGGATGCCGTCATAAAATCGCTGTTGGGGCGACTCCCATCACCACGGAGCCTTCTATTTCTTTACTGTGTCTTCCATGGTGTCTGCTGTCTCGGAAGTTCTTTGATGTCGTGGCTTGAGGTTCTCATATATAGAGGGCGATGTCGCTGTAGAGATTTAGTAAACAATATGGTGGATGTTTTGCTTTTCGTGGCGAATTGCATGCGTGTGGAGTTATATACTTTATTGATGTGTAGAAATAGCGTTTCTACATCAACTTTGTAGGCGTAGGCGTTACGGGGGTAGAATCATCGATGCGTATGTATGGCATGTATGTGGTGCGTAGTATGTAGGGAAGTTACGTCCCTACACACACATATATATATATATAGAGAGAGAGTCTAACAATCATTTCTCTCAGAGTCAATATGGTTTTACACCCGGGCGGAGTACGGACGATGCGGTGGCATCACTGTTGGGTTCGATAGAGGACTGCCAGACACGTACCAAGCACTGTTTGGTGATCTTTGCGGACATACAGGTGGCATTCGACAATGATTGGTGGCCGGGAATCGCCAGGCGAATGAGAGAAATGAAGATTGATTCGTTTATATACAAGTTGTACAGTAACTACCTGTCAGAAAGAGAAGTTTCTCTCCTTGCGAGAGAAACATAATACACCAAATTCGTGACCAGAGGTTGCCCGCAAGGATCCAACAGTTGGCCGGTACTCTGGAACCTCGTCATCGAAGAAGTCCTTAGAGACCTAGAAGATGCGGGGGCCAAGGTGACGGCGTACGCGGACGACCTAGCCATCACGGTTGGTGGCGACAGTCGAAAACAGCTAGAGGTGGAGGCGCAAAAGTTCCCCGATATAGTATTACGGTGGTGCGACAGGGCAAAGATGACCCTGTCTTCCAAGAAGACAGAGTTTATGATGTTTGGGAGGCAACTCGACTCAGAGAGGCAACCTATCATCAAGACCTGTGGTACAAAGCTGCGCAGAAGCAACAAAGTCAGATACTTGTTCTTTTATCTGGACAAGAAGCTACAATTCCTTCCTCATGCTAAGAAAGTCACAGCGAAGGGTCGAAAACTTTTCTTCAAGGTCAGAAGGATATGAAAAGCCGAGTACAACATCCCTACGAACACTCTCCGCACGATATATCGAGAAGTGTTTCTTCCGATAGTTACCTACGCGGCTTCCGCCTGGGGCAACGAGTTGATCATTCTCATGTGAAGAGACCGCTTTTCTCGGCCCAATATGGATCTATGCAAGGAATCACTCGAGCGGTAAGACTCACAGCGACAGGGTCACTTCAGGTACTCAGCGGCTGCATGCCACTGGACCTGTTGGTTCGCTTCCGAAGCTCTGATTACCTCAAAAGGTCGAATAAGAAGCTAATTGGTGACAAACTAAGCTGTCTGATTGGCACAGTTCAGGAGCTCTACTCTCTTGGTGCCTTCATGAGTGCGGTGGAAGACAGAATGAAGCTGATATATGACACCTAGGAATTAACGGAAGTGACGCATCCTCTAGTAATTCCCGCTCCGTTTCCCAATAACGAGGATTAACGATATGATATGTCAATTCCCATTGATAAAATGTTCAGAGAGAAAGAGTAGAATATTTATTTAAGTATATGGTGAAGGGCAATATGTGTGTGTGTGTGGATTTTATATATTTATAGTAGTATAGCAGTAGAAACCGCCTGCCTCCCCGTGTCTAAGAACGGGAACGTCTCCTCTTCGCGAGGAACGGCTGAGCGGCGGCACACACACCACCTGCACACAATATCACGAACATGATCTCTATACCGGATCAATAAGATGAGTGGACTGTATTACTACTGAGGAATACAAAATAGAATACGATATGGCTCAGAAAGACGTTGTACGACCGTGAAGTCCAGGTTAGTAGCTCATTAATGAGCTAAGGTACAGTACATGTCAAACACGAAAATGCACACAAACGAATACACATGAACCCTCACCCTCTGACAGATTGCCGCGCGTGCGATGGCAATAGGCCACCCACGTATTTTTCAACCGTTTGAATTTTGAATTTAGATTACCACTAAATTGAATGTTTCATAAAAATATCCAATAACGGAATAAAATTATTATTATGTATGGTTTATATAGTTTTTTCATGAGACTCACTGGCAACTTGCTTGGTTTGGACTCGCTTGCAACTAGGACGATTTGATCTGCGTGTTTGGACATAGCAAAAATGGGAAAAGGAAGGAGGAGTGTGATGGAGGAGGGTAAGGGTCGAGGGTAGGTGATAAGTAGGTGACGGAGTTCAGGTCCAGAGAGAGGTGTTGCCAAGGTCATGATCGAAGTGCTGTCGTAGCTCTGTAAAGTGCAACTCAGGCTGCTCTGGACGGAACGGAAAGGCTGGTGGTCCCTTTATCGAGGGCCAGTTAGGAGGCGAGTGGTGGAGGAAGCTCCATTGGATGACACTTATCTTTTCATCCTCCACACCAAGGAACTATCTGTCCACTCACTCGGTTCTCCTACTCTCTTCTCTCTACTCTTCTCCTCTATATATTTATACATATGATTTATAGCACTGACTTCATGACCTCGTTACCCAGTATCGTTTACCAGTACACCTGACCCAGTTATAATATGCTTTGGTTGTTCATAGATATCTGAGGTGGCGTCACGACATCTCCCCTTCCCTTTCCAAAAAATGGGTGACGTCACCCACTCTTCCGTGACGTCACCCATGCACAANACACCCATACACAACCGTCATATATTTTTTGTAAACATCTTATCGCTCTGCGCGCTAAAAACTACACATAGATTACTTCATATTTTTGTCTAGAATATATTTAAGATCATTTTACAGTATTTTGCCTGCACTTTAAAATCTATCACACAATTTATACATATTAACAATAACAAAAATTGCTTTAAAAAAATTTTCATACAAATTCTATAACTATTTCTAACATAGAAGATAACATATCCTATATTATCAAAATAATAATAATAACACTTTGTTTATATACAAAAAATTACAAGTGGTGAAATAACGAGACGTGGTTCTGCATCGGAACAATGTTTATCACTGAAACTGGCCCCGATTCCCGCTTTCCCATTTTTCTTTTCTTACATTGTTTTGCTATACAAATAAAATTCCTAATCATATTAATCCCAGAATTATATACATTACATTTGACACTATTTCTAATCGTAATATACTAACTTGGCCTGCTCGCCACAGTGTCTAATGCCTCTTTGTATCCTCAAACAATACTGCCCACATTTTATGAGTGTTTTGAATCATCAAAGCCTCTAGAAACTTACTCTGTGCCTTCATTTCCTTTCCTAACTCCAAATCATAAATGTTGCCAATTTCTAAGGTTAAGGATTGCACTGTCGAAACTTAAGACGGAATTGAAAAGTTAAAAATATCAAAAATTGGAGGTAAATATTGGTGAGGGGAATGACCGGAGCAACCACGTGGAAGTAAAGAAACTTCCTTCTCCTCTAAACTGATGACCTTTACATGAAATATTCAACCGGATATTCTCGCTGACAGTGTAGTACCCCTTACCAGAACTCTCCCCTGACGCGAACAACTCGTAGGGCGTCTTTGCTATGCTGGCACTACAATACTGGTGTATCTGTTCTGATTTGTTCAGAAACATCGCTATACCGCAGGAGCGGGCGAAGAAAGAAAAGATTGGCTTCGTGGGAGGACACACTGTGACAGCCTCCTCTCAACAGTCGCCCAGTAAAACCCCATCCAAGAATAAGAATTGTGAAGAATTAGAGGAAACGAGAAGAAACGGAAAGTACTACTCAGCTAACCAATATGGTTGTGCCTCGGGTACTACTCAGCACACGCACCCGTGATACCTCGTAGACCGTCCGCAACAACTTGCTACGGAGTCCAACGAAATCCAGGCCGTCCGCTAGCGAATTTGACGCGTTGGTCAAGACGGAAAGAAGATCAAAATGAAGATTAGTTGGTGAAAATTTTCCCAGTTTTGCTATAGCTAGCTTTAACTGCACCCCCTGCAGAACCAGCTTTAATACTTACAAATGTTGGATCAGCGCAGTATAACCCTCTTGAATCCTTCCGCTCAGTATCCCTAATTTCTGGTATAGTAATACCAACTTTCTGGTATAGTAATACCAACTTCGTGAAGTCCCTTTGGTCTCCTCTAATAGTTTATTGTAAAGCGTATAGCGTTTCCTAGGTAGTTAAGAGCATTTAGTCATGTCACCCCAGGGTTGCCAAAACATTGGATAAAAAAGATACACGGGCGTCAAGTGTGGCCCGCGAATCCTCCTGTACATGGAAATTTTTTTTTGTAAATAAAGAATCATCTTGTCTGTCGCAATTCCAGCTATGTAATGTAACCCCTCCCTTAGGATATTTAGCAACCCTCTTTGATTCCAAAAAACTTCGTTTCACGACGTTTAATTCTTCCTGCAAATTTCTTATCTCCCACTACTTGTATTCTTGTAACACTGACGTCTAGGCCGTCGCACTCGTATTTTCGTGGTTCTTCAATCTGTAAAAAAATCTGTTTGCTTGGTCAGCCACCTGCCCCAGCGCTCCTTCTGCTTCAGGCACGTCCAAGTCAATACTGACCTACCACTCGGCACACGACACTATTACTGTGTTCAGCGGCACAAAGACTATCACTGACACGTACACTAGTCCACATGTCATCCAGACTATGCACAAAACTTCCATCTTCCTTATTGGCTTCATTCGCGTCCACCTGCAAGACGTACAAATATTACTTTTCTCTTATTATAATTACTATTCTTCTTTATTCCTCTTCCTAGTTGCTGTCTTTCCTTTGCCCTCTACTTCGCCCGAAGTCTCCTGTATTCTCCTGGCGCAGGTTCAGGCAGCTCTTCCCCTAACTCCCAACTCCTTCGTGATGTTACCCTCTCTGGCTCTAGTCGTCCTTCTCAGTCCATTCGCCTGGCAGCTCCTCCGTCCTTACGACACCTGTGTACTGCGGGCTGCATCCTCGGGTCCACGGCCTCTTTGAGAGGTCCGGCTCGTCCCAAACATCGTAGTTCATCTGGACTTCGCGTTCATCTCCCGTGTACACACTATTTAGCAAGTATACTTCCTAGCATTGGGCAAAGGTTGTAGGGAGACCTTGCCTTCGGTTAAAAGGACTTATCAACCTTTTCTGTTTGTGGATCCACACTCTTGTCCCGTGATGTATGCGTCGTTTTTTGACAACACTACCCTGGGTGATTATTCCTCTGCTTCCTGAGGTAGAAGTAACAGGTTTCTGTGGTGGGCGCACACCGTGCGTCCTGAGTGTAAGAGTTCTATTGAAAAGGTACCTGGTGATCTCATTCTACGTACAACGTAAGGCCACTCCCATCGTGGTATGAACTTCTTCTTATGTCCTGGTAAGATTCTGAAATTCTTTAACTGCACACACTGTCCTTCTTGAGTAGGAGTAAGTACCCTACCCTTCTCTACCTTGTGTATCACTAAATGTGAGTTCTTTAATTATACCTCCGAGCGTAAGTGAGGGCGACACACAGGATTTCTTTTATAGGAAAATGCTTTTTTGAAAATGAAATGTAAGTTGGAAGAAATGTAAAGTTGGAAATAACTTCCCTTTACCGAATTTCTGTGTCTCCTTAAAAAATGTATGCTTTGTTCTTGTAAAAAATCAATTTACGGTTTTTTTTATCTGGGTTTCCTTAGGATGTTTCTATTTTTTATATAGTGCCAATTCTACAAATGGTTTGGAGATATATTCTCATGATATCGCATATATATGCTGCAGATTAATAATTATATGTACATATTATGACCCATTAGCATTTTTTTCAGATTCCTTCTCGACAATGGTGCTTCCTCAAATAAAGGAGATGAAAATGGCAACACTGCTCTACATCATGCAGTATGGGATGTGAATATGGAAGCCGTTCAGTTGCTAATTGACAGAGGCGCTGATATCGCACTGAAAAACGTAGATGGAGAAACTGCACTTGACCTCGCCATTGATAAAGATTCTGATAAAATAGTGGAAATATTACTACAACGTATGGTAAGTGACAAAAAAAGAAAATTTTAAAATTTTAGATAAAAGATCTTGAAATATATATGAACTGGCAAAAAAAATTTCTTACTTGATGAAGCTTCCTTTCACGCAGTTCAATTTTACACCAAGCTTTTGTTAAAGATCGGGATCTTTACAATATTTAAAATAATTCTCAATTATTCGAATAAGTTCAATTAAAATTATTTCCTGATTATCGCCTAAACACCTTATGTTTGATGAAGTTTCATTTGTGGTTTGCGCTCTTTATCAATCGTTAAACAAAAGAGAAGACAAATAACAATCCTCTGTTGTCGGTAGGTTGCTCGTGAGCCGAGTGAAGTTCATTAACATACGCCGATGGCAAATGAATGTTTTCTTTCAACAAGGAATAATAGAAATACATACACGCGAAATTATTTACTCAAAGTGTAAATATGTATCAACATAACACTGTATTACATTATTAAAGTAATATTAATTAAAACGTATTACAAAAAGCGAAGACAAAAATGGTACTTTTTAACTTTCTGAATGATTCATGTATATTGCAGTGTTTTTACTGCATATTGTATGGCACATTTTGTTGATCTCTGCTGCATTAGAACTTCGACATCGTTTACAAAAAATAGTACTTAAAGAAAAACAGCATTGTATCATCACAGGTTCTCCATCCGAGTTCTTGCAAGAATGCAACTTTCTTTCTGATATTACTCGCCACTTCTACTTCCTTATGTAATAATATTTGTAAGAGCACCATAATTTTTTTATATTTTTAATGGATATTCGTATGTATTTGATATAAAATATAGGTATAATTAAATAGGTTTTCATTGAATATTTGATGGATAGATTTGGGATGCATCAGTTTGGATTATGAAACAAATTATGATTTGTATTTTCACCGATATGTATAATAATAATAAACCGAGAAGTAGACATTTAATTTAATTTTATATGAGAAATCGTTCTTCTAGAAATATTCAGTATATTTTTGTAGCACAATATTTTGAAAAGAAAGCGTGTATGCTTACGTTTGAGGGGTCGCTGATCATCAATACCAAAAAGGAAGTATTGAATTTTTCGACTGAATAAAATATATCCTTTTTATATCTATTGTGAGGAAGTTCTTTGATATGAAGTTAAGTGGTGCAGATTTTGTACTGAAGAACGAAGATGGTGAAAATGCACTTGACATCGTCATTAGTTATAGTTTAGATAATATAGTGAAAATATTAGTACAACGTATGGTAAGTGACACAGAAAGAAAATATAGAAACTTCAACTCCGAGAGCTTTAACTACATATTGAAACGGGAAGGAAAGTTTATTATTCAATTTTGACAACGATTTTAAAAAATTGTTATAAACAAATTTAGTAATCAAATTAGTGACTTATACACGATTCGGTCTCCTGTTCGGGCGCGAATGGAAACCTACGAGTTAAATTTAATAATAATTACAATTACAAAAATTGTTTTTCACAATTTTTTGAAAATTTTAAAACAAATTTCTTTAATTGATTATAGTTGCCTGTCACTAATTAGTATTATATTCCGTTGTTGATCTTCTTCACACTATCTTCATCTGGTTCCAAATAAATTTCCAAATGATTTATTTAGTTAATTATCCTAATGACCTAATGGGTGGGGCCTTAATTTTCACTTCTTTGGGAACACTGTACAACACAAATACATCAGTGTAGTATTCAAATGATATTAAGGGCAGTTATTACACACAAAAATTACCTGTTTGATTAACATACACAGTTACTCACTTTTCACCAATTACAAATCCATCAAAAATGTTGAATGGACTACACATTGTATCGCTTACAGCGCTACGGATCTCTTTGTCCGTCATAAATTGTTACTCACTAAACTACTGCGTGCGTGGAAAGTCATTACACTTACAACACTTCATTGCTTCTATTAAACTCAATCACTTAGTCTAATTACACTTTTCAAAATAAAAATGGCCTTAAAAGCACATTACTTTTTACATTTTCACACGTGTCACTGATAGTCTCCTCGGAGATGATCAAGTTTTCTCAGTGATTTGTAGCGTGGATGTTGAAGACTCCACTTCGATTCCCCCCCAGCAAAACACTCGGCCTCGTAGCTCCTTAGTAGCATTGACCTCTTATTCCTCATCTATCGCTAACTGTTCCAGTGTTGCTTTTCTCTCCGCTAATCACCCTGAGATTATTTTTACTAATCGTTCATCGCGACATTTACTTAGATCTTCGTGGCCACTTAATTACTTGAAAGAATGCCTTCTGGCTTAAATGAGAGTGATTCTACTGTATTTGTTCTACACAAGAACGCTGCCTTGTATCGGTATACAATTATTCAAAATGATCCTTTGGCGGCTTATTCAACACTGTCTTTGATGATTTGTATTCACAAAAGTCTACTCTGCGTTATCAATAGTCTGCTATATCACGAAATTGTTTCGAGAGTCTCCGTAGATTCACGGACTGTCAATGATCATCTATTATTATTCTGATGATGCAGTTAATCATTGCACGTATGATTCTCTTGCTGCCGAACTGAACTAGATTTAATCGCGAACCGAATATACTCGAGTCCGCGTACTATTTTTCCGTCAGCAAAAATATAATTTTCGAAATCTCGGGATGTTCAATTAAACTTTTACAATCGTGGAGATGAATTTTGTAGCACTCCGAACAAAATAATTTCAAGATACGAATTTTGACACGAATTAATGTTCAAATGATGTACACAAAAATTTGAGTCCAAGGAAAAATTTGACTAAAATTATATAATGAAAAATTTAATTCGAATCATCCACAATGCTCTTGCGCTCGCTCTTTTAGCGCAAACATTCCTCACGTGGCCTCCCCTTCTTTACATTTCAATTCTCCCATGTGTATTGCCAGCACTTTCTACCACTATAATTTTAATTGGTGATTTCTCAGGGGAACCTTCTAGAACATTTTGAAAATGTCGTGTTGCCAATGTGTGCTTAACTCTCATCCCTTCCATTTCCTGATTTGTGGATTTAGTATTGCGTTTTTCGAACAATTTGGCTCGCCCGTTGAACTAGATCATATCCTTCATTTTTAATTTTCAAACAATATCATTCTCGTAACATCTGCGCAGTTGCGAATCCTTTTCTTTTAACATAGCATGGTTTTATGGTTTAATGCCTGTCCAGAGGGCCTCCCTCGAACACGTGCGACCGCTCCTTGCAGACTCATGCCGGGATTTACGCTCAGCCTTCTACGCACTCAGAAAACTAGTGTTTTATGAATTGTTGTTAGAATTCTTTTGTGGTAGCCTGCCGCGACCCTTCAAATATTAATTTTCACCTAATATTAGCATCCCTCTGTGGAGGATGTTCCCAAAGATACTACGCGCCGGTTCACTCCTTGGTATTTTAAAAGATTTGTTTCATGAGGACCTTTCTTAACAATTTTTCGGTTCTTTTGCAGCTGTGCGACCGCGAGGATGCTACTTTGTTTAAACTAAACAATTTGCACGTATTTTATTAGCGCACTGGGAAAATAATATTCCATGAGACCTGTCCCTAACTTTCCATAAAGTATGGAAATATTGTAGGACAAAAAGAGGGGTAAAAATTTGAAATCTCGAGGACAAAAATTCGAAATCTGCTGAACAAGATATAGTTAACTTAGGTTGAATTCATTTCGAACTTATCATCGAATGGGACAATACATTAATATTAGAGGTAGAAGTTAACTCTAATAAACATGTATTTTCATATGGCATAATTTCTAAACGGCCCAAGTATATTACAGTGTTTTAATGCATAAATTATTGAATATTATGTTTATCTCTTCTGCATTAGCCTACCGACTTACGATGTCAATTTCAAAAAATTGTGCCTAAAAAAATAGCGTTGTGTGTATCATCACAGGTTCTACATTTGAATTTATCAAAGAATTCAAGTTCCTTCCTGATAAAACTGGCCATTTCTTCTTCCTTATGTAAATATATGTGTAAGAACCCCTGAAAATACAATTTTTATTTTTAAACGATTTTTTTGATATAAAATAAAATTAAAATTAAAAATTTCGCATAGAAAATTCTATTTTCTTGCATCAGTTTGGAATGGAAAACAAATAATAATTCGGAAATAAACTGATTTGTAAAATAATAATAATAGATAGATGGGAAGACATTCAAACGTATTTACTATGAGAAATGATTCTCCTGGAAATATTTAACATTATGTTTTAAAAAGAAATTAAATGCAAAAATAATTCTTGCGTTTAGTCAATATGTGTATAAACTATGCTAAAAAGATTTCTTTAAGATACAATATTTTCAGGAAAAAATGAATAATTCTTAACCATGTTTAAATGAGTTACAGTATATGTTGTGTCAGCGGTCAACTGTGTAATCGATAAATGCCTTTCTGTGCAGGGAGCAAATGCTTTATATCTAGCTGTCATTAGATGCGACAAGAAGAAGGTTGCGTTGCTTCTGAAGGAAACTGCAAGTGACTTTAACGAAAGACACATCAAAGGAAACACTGTTTTGCATTTAGCTTTGGGTCGAAATGAATACAAACATAATCATGAAATCTCTCAAATGCTTCTCCAAGAACAAGTAAGCATTACCAGAATATTCTTCTTTATCACATTTCTTACAAATAACTAGGACTATTCGGTCTCTGTACTTTACTGAAAATGAATAACAATCGAGCACATAATAATACAATATTTTTTACATTTTCCTTTGAAGATGTAACACTTGTGTGACTAATGCATTAATGGAATTTTTATGATTTATGCTAGTTTGATTAAAAGATGCAGAATCAGTACAAAGATTAATTTATTACCTACTTTATGAAAAGAAAAACATCTTGAAATGAAGTCGAAACATTTTTGAACACCTAAAAATATTTTATTTGTATTATTTATTTAAAAAAAAATTTTAAAGCGAATACTGTCGACGGTTTAAAAAACGGATTGTATTACTTTATGATCATTTTAAAGTTAGAAAAAATATCCCTTATAAATACCATAATTTAAGTAATTTCAATGTAAATTTTCCTAGATTGACAGAATATTTTAAGAAAAATATTCATAAACCAATAATTTATGCAGTTTATCTTCCCTCTCTTAATTCTTGAATTAATTGTATTATATTTTATCAAATGAATTGAAGCCATTTCTATTTAATGTCACAAAATCTCTTCTCGTAGTCTATAGATGTCGAAGCAGAAGACGTAGATGGACTGACGCCGTTGTATTATGCGTCTCGTGTCGGTTGTGTTTCCTGCGCAGAATTGATTCTGAACCGAGGAGCGAATGTCGATTGTGGATCCAGATCTCCTTTGATTGCTGCGTGTGAAGAAGACTTTACGGACATGTCAAGGTAATACTGGCGTGTTCCTTAATTTGGCTTTCTTTCTATCCGATGTAGGTGAATTATTTCTTCAGATATTCTACATCAGATATGTAGAATATGAGAGTTTCAGACATGTCTCAATTATCGTGCTTTAGTACGGGACCATGGGGGTAAAAGCTATAATTGCGACCAATTAAGAGCTCTTTCCTCTCAAGGTATAACAATATTGTTCAAAAAACTTCGCTGTGTGTGCTCTCGCGTACGAGGGTGGGGAAGTATACATTGTATCAACCTACTTCGAGTATGGAGTCGACACAAAGGAGTATATTGATAAACTGCGGAGAATCATAACGGGAGTGAGTTTCAAGAAACTGATCTTATGTGGGGACTTTAATGCCGGAAGTGAGGTATGGGGGGACAGTCTGACAGATGATTGGGGGGAGATGGAGGAGGAATTAATTCCCAGAAACCAGCTACACCTCTTGAATCCCGACGACTCGCCGGCCACTTTTTATATGGCGATAAATTCTCTCTCATCGGTCTAACCTTGGCTTCGGATAACGTTATAAGAGCGTTGACGGACTGGCACATGGTAAAGACTGCAACAAACAGTGATCATAACGCGTTCTGCTTTAACCTGGGAATAAAGGTACGTTCCTCGGAGATAATTCCTAGGAAGCATTTCAATACGTCCAAGGCCAACTGGAGACAATTCACGAGTATCCTAAGTAATGAGTTGTTGATGGTCACGCCCTAGCAGTATCCCGAAACCGCTGCCCAGCGGTACACCGAAACCATCTCGACGGCCGCAATCGGTTCCATTCCATATAGACTGACCGGCGGTCGGAAGGTTTACACCTTGGTGAAATCAGGAATTGAATACTTCTATGCGAACAGTCGAAGCCCTGAGGAAGCAAGTACAAAGGGCTATACGGAGAGTGAAGTAATTATCCTACCCTAGACTCAAATATACGGAAGCATGGAATGAATACCAGGCGGTCATTAGGAAATCAAAGAAGGACAAATGGAGATAATTCGTGGAGGAAGCAACGCAGGTAAACCCTTGGTGTGTGCCTCATCAGCTAGTTTCTGATAAACTGCATACTCCCCAATTGTTAAGTACCTTATCCAATAATGATCCGGATGGAGGTACTCTCGGAATGGAGGCAACCGCGCGATATCTTCTGAAAATCCTACTTCCGTATGATAACCATTCGGAGTATACGGAGGCTCACACGGCGGAGAGACTCAAGGTCTTGCAAAAGTGGGGAGCTGTAGACAAGGAGTCCCTTACTCCGATCACTTTGGATGAACTGGACAAGAATATTCGGGTGCTTAAGCTCCGAAAAGCCCCCGGACAGGACAAACTGACATCAGAGATAATTAACGAGGCCTTGCAAGGCGCATACAAAAGCAAGAACCTGCTGATTTTTAACAGATGCTTGGCGGAAAGAATCTTACCTCGTGTTTGGATAAAGGCTTTAGTCGAAGTGCTAGAGAAGAGTCCCGAAAAACAAGATGAAAAGCTAGGTCCTACACGCCGATTTGTCTCCTCCCGGTTCAAGGAAAGGTTCTAGATAAAATATGTACGGAGAGGATATCGATATATATATAT
>NNCF01130012.1:50613-93425 GCA_002313205.1 Laupala kohalensis
TTCATCCTCCACACCAAGGAACTATCTGTCCACTCACTCGGTTCTCCTACTCTCTTCTCTCTACTCTTCTCCTCTATATATTTATATATATGATTTATAGCACTGACTTCATGACCTCGTTACCCAGTATCGTTTACCAGTGCGCCTGACCCAGTTATAATATGCTTTGGTTGTTTATAGATATCTGAGGTGGCGTCACGACATCTCCCCTTCCCTTTCCAAAAAACGGGTGACGTCACTCACTCTTCCGTGACGACAACCATGCACAACCGTCATATATTTTTGTAAACATCTTATCGCTCTGCGCGCTAAAAACTACACATAGATTATTTCATATTATTGTCTTGAATATATTTAAGATCATTTTACAGTCTTTCGTTTGCACTTTAAAATCTATCACACAATCTATACATATTAACAATAACAAAAATTGCTTTAAAAATTATTCATACAAATTCTATAACTATTTCTAAGATAGAAGATGCCATATCTAATATTATCGCAATAATAAAGATAACACTTTGTTTATATACAATGAAATTACAAGTGGGGAAATAACGAGACGTGGTTCTGTATCGGAACAATGTTTATCACTGAAACCGGCCCCGATTCTCACTTTCCCATTTCCTTTCTCTTACATCGTATTACTGTACACACTAGAAATTCCTAACCAATTTAATCCCGGAATTATATACATAACCCACGACACTTTAGTTAATCGTAATATACTGTCTTGGCCTGCTCGCTAAAGTGTCTAATATTTCTTTATCTCCTCAAAATATACTGCCCGCATTTTATGATTGTTTTGATTCATTAAAGCTTCTAGAAACTTACTCTCTGCCTTCATTTCCTTTCCTAACTCCAAATCATAAATGTTGCCAATTTCTAAGGTTCAGGATTGCACTGTCAAAACTTAAGACAGAATTTGAAAAGTTAGAAATATCAAAACTTGGAGGTAAATGTTGGTAGGGGAAATGACCGGAGCAACCACGTAGAAGTAAAGACACTTCCATCTCCTTGAAACTCAATTATAAACTGATAACCTTTACATGAAATATTCACCCGGGTAATCTCGGTGACAGTGTATTACCACTTCCCAGAACTCTCTTCTGACGCGAACAACTCGTAGGGCGTCTTTGCTATGCTGGCACTGCAATACTGGTGTATCTATTCTGATTTGCTCAGAAACACCACTTTACCGCAGAAGCGGGCGAAAAAAGAAAAGATTGGCTTCGTGGGAGGACACACTGTAACAGCCTCCTCTCGACAGTCGCCCAGAGAACCCCGTCCAAGAATAAGAATTGTGAGGAATTGGAGGAAACGAGAAGATAGGGAGAGTCAGGTGACGAGACAACGCTTCGCTCGGTGTTGCCCACTACCACCCGCCATGCAACGGTCTCGTACATCTGGAACTCGTGACCCCAGCGGAGCGGCAAGCTAACTAATATGGTTGTGCTTTAAGTACTACTCAGCACACGCACCTGTGTTTTCTCGTAGACCGACCGCAATAATTTGTTACGGAGTACAGGCCGTCCGTTAGCGAATTTGACGCGTTGGTCAAGACGGAAAGAATATCAAAATGACGATTAGTTGGTGAAAATTTTCCAAGTTCTGCTATAGCTAGCTAGTACTGCACCCCCTGCAGAACCAGCTTTAATACTTATAAATGTTGAATCAGCGCAGTATAACCCTCTTGAATCGATCCGCTCAGTACCCCTATTATCTGGTAGAGAGATATAAACTTCGTAAAGAACCTACGGACTCCTCTAATAGTTTATTGTAAAGCGTATAGCGTTTCCTCGGTAGTTGAGAGCATTTGGTCATGTCACCCCAGGGTTGCCGAAACATTGGATAAAAAAGATACACGGGCGTCAAGCGTGGCCAACGAATCCTCGTGTGCATGGCAAAAAAAGTTTTGTAAATAAAGAAATATTTTGTCTGTCGCAATTCAAGCTATGTAATGTAACCCCTTGTCTAAGATATTTAGCAACACTCTTTGATTCCAAAAAACTTCGTTTCACGACGTTTAATTCTTCCTGAAAATTTCTTATCTCGCAATAGTTGTACTCTTGTATTCTTGTAACACTGACGCCTAAGCCGCCGCACTCGTAATTTTGCGGTTCTTTAATTTGTTAAAAAAAATTTTTGCTTCTTTAGCCACCTGCCCCAGCGCTCCTTCTGCATCAGGCACGTCCAAGTCAATACTGACCTACCACTCGGCACACGACACTATTACTGTGTTCCGCGGCACAAGGACTATCCCTGACACGTACACTAGTCCACATGTCATCCAGACTATGCACAAAAGTTCCATCTTCCTTAGTGGCTGCACTCGTGTCCACCTGTAATACGTACAAGGATAATTTTCTCTTATAATAATTACTATTTTTCTTTATTATTCTTCCTAGTTCCTGTCTCTCCTTTGCCCTCTGCTTCGCCCGGGATCTCCTGTATTGTCCCGGCAAAGGTTCAGGCAACTCTTCCCCTAGCTCCCAACTCCTTCGTAATGTTACCCTCCATGGTTCGGTACCCCGCCGCTCGGCAGGCGCAGGTGCGGGAAACGAGTCGTCCTTCTCATTCCGTTCGCCAGGCAGCTCCTCCGTCCTTACGACACATGTGTAATGCGGGCTGCATCTTTGCGTCCATGGTCTATTGGAGAGGTCCGGCTCGTCCAAGATATCGTAGTCCATCTGGACTTCGCGTTCATCTCCCGTGTACACACTATTTAGCACGTGTACTTCCTAGCCTTGGGCAAAGGTTGAAGGGAGTCCTTGCCTTCGGATGAATGGACTGATCCACCTCCTCTGGCTGTGGATCCACACTCTTGTCCCGTGATGAATTCGTCGTTTTTTGTCAACACTACACTGGGTGATTATTCCTCTGCTTCCTGAGGTAGAAGTAACAGGTTTCTGTGGTGGGCGCACACCGTGCGTCCTGAGTGTAAGTGATCTATTAACAAGGTACCTGGTGATCTCATCCTACGTACAATGTAAGGCCCTCCCATCGTGGTGCGAACTTCTTCGTTTGTCATGGTAACATTCTGAAATTCTTTAACAGCACCCACTGTCCTCCTGGAGTAGGAGTAAGTACTCTACCCTTATCTACCTTTTGTATCACTAAATGTGAGTTATTTAATTATACCTCCCAGCTTAAGTGAGGACGACACACAGGATTTCTTTTATAGGAAAACACTTTTTTGAAAATGAAATGTAAGTTGGAAGAAATGTAAAGTTGGAAATAACTTCCATTTACCGGATTTCTGTGTCTCCTTAAAAATGTATGCTTTGTTTTTCTATAAAATCAATTTACGGTTTTTTATCTGGGTTTTCTTAGGATGTTTCGATTTTTTATATAGTGCCAATTCTACAAATGGTTTGGAGATATATTTTCATGATATCGCATATATATGCTGCAGATTAATAATTATATGTACATATTATGCTTCATTAGCATTTTTTTCAGATTCCTCCTCGACAATGGGGCTTCTCCAAATGAAAGAGATAATAATGGCTACACTGCTCTACATCATGCAGTATTGCATGTGAATGGCGACACTGCTCAATATTACGCAGTACAGGATGAGAATATGAAAGTCATTCAGTTGCTAATTGACAAAGGCGCTGATATCGCACTGAAAAACGAATTTGGAAAAACTGCACTTGACCTCGCCTTTGAAAGGGATTCTAAAAAAATTGTGGAAATATTACTACAACGTATGGTAAGTGACAAAAAAAGAAAATTTAAATATCTTAGATAAAAGATCTTGAAATATATATGAACTGGCAAAAAAAATTATTACTTGATAAAGCTTCTTTTCACGCACTTCCATTTTACACCAAGCTTTTGTTAAAGATCGGGATCTGTACAATATTTAAAATAATTCTCAATTATTCAAATAAGTTCAATTTTATTTATCTCCTGATTATCGCTTAAACAATTTTTGTGTGTTGAAGATTCATTAGTGGTTTGCGCTCTTTATCAATCGTTAAACACAAGAGAAGACAAATAACATTCCTCTGTTGTCGGTAGGTTGCTCTTGAGCCGGGTGAATTTTATTAACATACGCCGATGGCAAATGAATGTTTTCTTTCAACAAGGAGTAATGGAAATACATACACGTGAAATAATTTACTCAAAGTGTAAAGATATATCAACATAACACTGTATTACATTATTAAAGTAATATCAATTAAAACGTATTACAAAAAGCGAAGACAAAAATGGTAATTTTTAACTTTCTGAACGATCCATGTATAATGCAGTGTTTTTACTGCATATTGTAGGGCATATTATGTCGATCTCTGCTGCATTATAATTTCGACATCGTTTACAAAAAATAGTACTTAAAGAAAAACAGCATTGAATCATCACAGGTTCTCCATCCGAGTTCTTGCAAGAATGCAACTTTCTTTCTGATATAACTCGCCACTTCTACATCCTGATGTAATAATATTTGTAAGAGCACCATAATTTTTTTATATTTTTAATGGATATTCGTATGTTTTTGATATAATATATAGGTATAATTAAATGGGTTTCCATTAAATATTTGATGGATAGATTTGGGATGCATCAGTTTGGAATATAAAACAAATAATGATTCGTATTTTCACCTATTTATATAATAATAATAAACCGACAAGTACACATTTAATTTAATTTTATATGAGAAATAGTTATTTTAGAAATATTCGGTATATTTTTAAAATGCAATATTTTGAAAAGAAAGCGAGTATGCTTACGTTTGAGGGGTCGCTGATCATCAATATCAAAAAGGAAGTTTTGAATGTTTCAACTTAATAAAACATATCCTTTTTATATCTATTGCGAGGAAGTTCTTTGATATGAAGTTAAGTGGTGCAGATTTTGTACTGAAGAACGAAGATGGTGAAAATGTACTTGACATCGTCATTAGTTATAGTTTAGAAAATATAGTGAAAATATTACTACAACGTATGGTAAGTGACACAGAAAGAAAATATAGAAACTTCAACTCTTAGAGCTTTAACTACATATTGAAACGGGAAGGAAAGGTTATTATTCAATTTTGACAACGATTTTGAAAAATTGTTACAAACAAATTTAGTAATCAAATTAGTGACTTATACACGATTCGGTCCCCTGTTCGCGCGCGAATGGAAATCTACGAGATAAATTTAATAATATATACAATTATAAAAATTGTTATTCACAATTTTTTTGAAAATTTTTAAACAAATTTTGTTTGAATTGATTATAGTTGCCTGTCACTAATTAGTATTATATTCCGTTGTTGATATCCTTCACACTATCTTCATCTGGTTCTAAATAAATTTCTAAATGATTTAATTAGTTAATTATCCTAATGTCCTGAAGGGTGAGGACTTAATTTTCAATTCTTTGGGAACACCGTACAATAAAAATACATCAGTGTAATATACATTTGATAATAAGGGCAGTTATTACACACTAAAATTACCTGTTTGATTAACATACACAGTTACTCACATTTTACTAATTACAAATTCATCAAAAATGTTAAATGGACTACACATTGTATGGCCTACAGCGCTATTGATCTCTTTGTCCGTCATAAATTGTTACTCACTAAACTACAGCGTGCTTGGAAGGTCATTGCACTTCCAACACTTCATTTCTTCTAATTAACTCAATTACTTAGCCTAATTAAACTTTTCACAATATAAATGACCTTAGAAACACATTACTTTTTACATTTTCACACGTGTGAATGCTAGTCTCCTCGAAGATGATCAAGTTATCTCAGTGATTTGTAGCGTGGATGTTGAAGACTCCACTTCGATTTCCCCCCAGCAAAACACTCGACCTCGTAGCAGCGATGACCTTTCATTCCTCATCTATCGCGAACTGTTCCAGTGTTGCTTTTCTCTCCGCTAATCACCCTGAGATTATTTTTACTAATCGTTCATCGCGACATTTACTTAGATCTTCGTGGCCACTTAATTACTTGAAAGAATGCCTTCTGGCTTAAATGAGAGTGATTCTACTGTATTTGTTCTACACAAGAACGCTGCCTTGTATCGCCATACAATTATTCAAAATGATCCTTTGGCGGCTTATTCAACACTGTCTTTGATGATTTGTATTCACAAAAGTCTACTCTGCGTTATCAATAGTCTGCTATATCACGAAATTGTTTCGAGAGTCTCCGTAGATTCACGGACTGTCAATGATCATCTATTATTATTCTGATGATGCAGTTAATCATTGCACGTATGATTCTCTTGCTGCCGAACTGAACTAGATTTCATCGAGAACCGAATATACTCAAGTCCGCGTACTATTTTTCCGTCAGCAAAAATTTAAGTTTCAAATTCTCGGATTGTTCAATTAAACTTTTAAAATCGTGGAGCTGAATTTTGTAGCACTGTGAACAAAATAATTTCAAGATACGAATTTTGACGCACTCAGAAAACTAGTGTTTTATGAATTGTTTTTAGAATTCTTTTGTGGTAGCCTGCCGCGACCCTTCAAATATTATTTTCACCTAATATTAGCATCCCTCTGTGGAGGATGTCCCCAAAGACACTACGCGACGGTTCACTTCCTGGTTATTTCATAAGATGTGTTTCATAAGATGTGTTGCTGCGTGTGAAGAAGACTTCACGGACATGTCAAGGTAATACTGGCGTGTTCCTTAATTTGGCTTTCTTTCTATCCGATGTAGGTGAATTATTACTACGGATAATTTACATCAGATATGTAGAATTTGAGAGAGCCAGACATGTCTCAATTATCGTGCTTTAGTACGGCACCATGGGATTAAAGGGAGAAAAAGTCCACTTGACGTATTTATCCGCAATGACGTTGTATGTTTATACTGATTTTATTACCCATTCTTATGTACCTCTGTGGTTAATTCACTTCACTATTCACATGTGGAACAAAAAGTACGATATAATATTTTTTTCTTCTGCTTCAACGTCATTACTAATACACTTTAGAAGTGTGTCTGCCTTTTTTCTTCTTTATAAGAATTGTCGTGCGATCACAATTTTGTTGAATACACACACAGCTTTGCGATGATGCGTAAATTTCTGATTTTGTAATGTCAGTAAATTTACTAATTTTTCTCGCTGTGATAAAAAGTCGCTCTGCAGTGAATCAAATCTTTTTCCATGATATTTTTCTTGGTCAACACTCCCTAATTTTCTCGTACTGTCGTATATATCAGTAGTGGTTGTTTTGAGGTACTGTCTAAAAGATATACTGATACAGCATAGGGTCTATCCAAAATGTATCAATGGTGGTAATTGGCGACCAAAGATTTTGATGTCAAATTTGACACTGGGGTTTTCTCCAGTCAACAATCTCGTACAATTATCCTTGTCAAAGAAATGAACAGAATCTTCCGTTTCAAAGGTTTAGACTCGCATCATTCATTTTCTATTTAGTACAATATATAACTTGCAACATATGATTAATGATGATAAGTGCATTATTGCATTATGTGAAAACAAAACGTGAAGCTGGAGTTTACAACCCAATTATATTAACCTTTGCTTCTGATACACTTTTGAACTTTGTACTAGTCATTCTGATTTTCTGAGAAACGTTTAAAAAACAATTACTCGACGCTTCCAACGTAAAGAAATACTGAAATCACGAACTACTCTGTCACCATGGAACAACCTGATGACTCGTTGCAGTGAATTAGTTAAATCCAAGAAACACAAAACACCTCCACACAATCTATAGGCCATAGTAATGATGCTTCACTCAAAAGTCTCATAAAGGAATAAACCACATTTTAATTAACAACCACTTAGGGATCAACGCAGTAATATTGAACAACGTGAGATGATGACAGCAGATTCTTTGAACCAACTTTGAAAAAATAAATCCAAAGTTTCTTCACAATTTTGTTTTTACCTGACACATATTTATCAATAAAAAATATTGGTTTTATTGCAATAAATAAAAAAATCAACTCATGTCTGTGGATAATTTTAATTTTTTTGTAAAAGGGGTTCACCAGTTGAACAAATTTTCTTTTTCCTTTGAAAGAATCTGAAACAAAGTTTTTTTATATTAAGTACATGTTTAAGAAAAGTATTTTGTTCAGATCAAATAGTTGTAAGGAGACCTTACAGCCACATTCCATATTGCTTCATCACGTTTTATACCGCAATTTTTTGTATAATATTTACATTACAGTGGATCATTTCACATCAGAAATCTAAAGAAATAAAATAGAAAGATATCAAATCTAGAAAAAATGGATACATCAAACAGTGACCACAATTCAAGATGATAAAAATGAGGAATTGTTATATAATAAAAAGGAAAAATACTTTCTATTGCGTTGGAAGAATGAGAAGTAAAGCAAAATGTGCAAGCGATAAATTCGAAACAAATTATGCTTAGTTAAAAAGCAGCAAAATTAATTAGAGCAAAATTGACACCAATAATGAAATATCGTTAAATAATTGTAAAAAATAATTATTTAATTAACAACTGGAAACAATCAGTTCATAACATTGTTCCACCGTAAAGGAGACTATGAAATATTATAAAAATTTATTACTATGTAAACCTATAATAACTTGTTGCATATTTACTTACATCAGTACAATTGTTTCCTTAGCATCTAATCATGAAAAAGGATTTTTTAAAAATCATGTTATAATTTGTCAAAATCATAATGTCAACTAGCTTGTAACAAATAATGAGCATGAAAATAATAATGTCAGCAAATCTCACTATAATGAAACTTACGTCATTCATATGAACATACGAACCTTTTGTAGAAACTCCAGGAACATAGGTTCTAATCTGTTTTTGTTGAATTAGTTCTTTTATATTCATTCAATATCTGCATAATTTATCATCATTCTGAGAAAGTATCATTGAATAGTAAGGAAAAATGTCAGCTTCATCAGTGAACATGTAAGTGGTAATTCATCATCACACTTCATTTATTAATATATTACTTTCTCGAACATATAACTTATCGAACAAATTTTAAACGATAGGAAAGACTTACCTGACTAACATGTGTGTACAACTGCCAATGTTAGAGAAATAGTAGCACACAACCCATTATATATTATTATAGAGGACGTTCTGTCATGTCGGTTAATCATTAAGTCATTTTAACGAAATAAGTTTATTCTTTATCCATTTATCACTTAATTAAAAGTACATCTTATTAGTGAACTCCGAAGACACAGACAATAGATACAAATTCCTTTCCGCGCAACGCAGTGTTGCCACTATTAGCCTCAACAAAAGCCAAACAGACCGCGAAAACCAGCTCAATACCTGTAATGTTTTATAATACATATGCAGCTCACTGCAAGATTCCTATTTGTAACAATAATTCGAAACATGTGCTATTTCGATGTCTCGTACAGTAAAAAAGTCTAATTCATTGGATACAGTGTATTATATCAAGTGAAATGAATCAAATATATTGAACGGGTTGGGTTGTTCAATCCTATTTGATAACCTACTACATTTAAAAATATCCACTTAACAAATTCATCTCTCATACATTCTGTTGCATTAGCAAATATACTTATTGTAATATAATGAATATTTTGGTACTAGTCCCACAAATACAAGGAGAAAATAAAATACGAATGTTAAGAGATAAATGACACTGACTTGTTCACATTTAAAGCATTTGACGAAAAACGAATTTCTTTTGCAAGAACCATTAAGAAACCTAGTCCTTTATTTATGATACAATGAGCAAATGAGTAGTAAATTTAAAAAAAAATTGTCTATCCAGTTGGTTCCAATGTATATTATTGTTATAAAAAACAGTTATTTAAGAACATACAAATTAAGTACATTTTGAATGTCATGTTAAAACTAGGACACCTTTTATAATAAATTGACAAGAAATTTACTTATTTATAAAGAAACAAGTTCACAATTAAAAAAGTAAAAATAAAAAAGAAGGAAAATAGTTAATACCATTCTATCTCAATTATCAGAAACGATCGAAATAAAAAAATGCAAATAAAGGACAACAAATTTTAATCATCAAACACTTGGAAAAGAGGAAAAATAACTATTGTTTTCTATGAACTCTAAACTGATCTGTATCAATCCATAGCGTGCGAGACAAAACATAACTTGATAAAAAAACCATTTAAATTTAAATTTAAATTTGAACTGTAAATACATACAATCTCACAACTATTACATACTAAACACGCTGACTCCATTCCAATTACAACAATGTTGAAATTGAGATTCCCATATCTTTTCTTCTTTCATTGTATCACAAGTTATAAGAAAAATTAGCACAATACAATAGTCTTGAGACTGACAATTTCAGATATTTTATTAACCTTGAATACATTAACGACAAATTTGTTTTCCATACAATGATACATAAGAAAGTCACTATAAAATTTCAAATTATATAAAAATCATGAAGAATAAAACTTTTTCCAATATTTTGAATAATTAAAGATAAGATAAAATTTCATCGCAATATCCTTCCTGCAACCACAAAAGAAAAGGTATTCTTTCCCACACACATGAAAGTACCCTGCTAAGTGAAACCTATTAAAATCCTGACAGAAATATGTTGGAATAATATTATCAAAAACAAAAAGGCAAACCAAAGTAAAATACTCAAGTAACAAATATTAATATCATAGAGTAGTATTTATTCAAATATCCAAGAGTCACATTATTTTTAATTTTTAGAATATAGATTCAGGTTTACACGTAAAATTAATATTTATAAAAGTATGAACGGTCCACGAAACCATTTTAAGCAATAGTGTTTTTAACGTTTCCATATTGACATATCTTTTTGAACTGTTTCTTTATGGTTTCAACATTTACAAAGTTGTGATAAAGACATAATTTCAAGAATAAGAAAAGAGTAAAAAAATTGTAAGGTAGGTCTCACCTTAGCTGCCACAAACACTTATTAACAAACCAAAGAATTTAGTCCAGAAAAAGATTTTTCTGGACTAAATTGAGCATTTACAGCATTAATTTAACGCCACAAAACGAAAAAATATAAAGATTAACATTCAGAATTTTGTAATATTCAATAAAAGCAATATCGTTCAATGTTTTCATACGTATCACCTTTAATCACTGTCAATTTTTATGAATCATGTTACTGCATATAACCAGATCCGAAGCAGTTGTATAACCTGCCTTAGTCGGAGTTTTCTTGAGTCACATTTTTTAACATGTGATTCACTCGTTAGGTGGCAGATTTTGTGCAAAGAGAAGACACGATATTAAATGTTGCTCCGAAATATTTAACACTGAGTAGTATGACTAAATGAATTTTAGTATTATCTAATTCCTCCGTTCATACATTATCATTATTCAAAGTAACCTCCTAAAATTTCAACTGTATGATGATCAATTTTTACAAACAGTTTTCGAAACATTTTATTTATATAGACTTACTTCAATTCAGACACAAAAACAATTGAACTATGTAAACCTAAATGATATATCTTTTGAACGTTTTATCACCTGTATCTCTATATTTTCTTTTGTCAAAACCAGAATGGTATTGTCCAGGGAAAGTCACATAAGTTGACTTTTCGACAACAAGTTAATACAAACACACACAAAGAGGAACAATAATAAAAACTTCCCACACGCAGGTACCTAAAGAAACTGAATGAATACAACACCGAATCAAAATTAATCTACAACGAAGAACATATTTTAATTATTTTGTAACTTAATCTACAGTCCACAATCTTTACTAAATATCAAGTTGTCAAAAACTTGTGACACAGCACGAGGAACCAAAAAAACCATATCCTTGCAAATCACTCCACATATCACAGGTTAGTCTGTAACACGTATCCAGTTATCCAGAACACAATGTAGTAAAAAATATAGATAAGAATATTAACAAGCACCACTTCATCAAGACCTGAGTCGGTCGTTTCACTCGAATTCAGAAACTAGACTAACGCTGTAAATTTGAAAATCGCACTATTAAATGCAGCTTTGCTTTATGTAATAATAATAATATAAAAAAATAACAATAATAATGTAAAAAAAGTGTAATCTTTATGTAACAATATTCCTCTGAATATTACCAACATTTCGAAAGTAACTAGTTCACACCGTTAACCAAAGAACCTTACACATTAATCGTTTTATGACATGCACTACTTCTATACACTTAAATGAAACTTGCATTACACGCTAAATACTGATTGTCAAACTCCAGTCCTATGCATTGCGCGAAATCTTTTAAAACGCCTCGAAGATATACGAAGTGGTTGCACTATGACACAGGATAGCATGTAAACAAATGATTAGAACACAAAGGAATTATGCGTGAATGTTCCTTGATTAATGAAGTAATGAAGTGATAGAATCAAAATTAAATATGGGAAAAATCATACATTCCTAATTCATAACTCGTCAATAATGATAAATTATGTTATTTAGAAACCAAAGGAGCAGGGGTTCGATCCACCTAATAGATCGTTAGCACTTACCTGGCTCATTGAAGTCAGCTCTCGCTGTTCGATAAGACAACTAGGGCATACAGGGTTCGGTCCATCTAATAGATCGTAAAATATACCTTGTCCTTCGAGAAGGAAACACAACACTGTGTAAAATTGATCTTAATTATTTATTCACCCATATTATACAATATTCTTACTTACTAATTTTTCACACGCAAGCACTTTCCTCAACATATACCCTTTCAATGTTACCCCAAAATCACAATGACCATGCATAATGAAAGAATACTCTCTTCAAACAATTATGATACTGGTTAGACAATTGTTCCAGTCAATAATCAATTACGCTTGGCAATTCAGAGTATGACTTCTTTAACCATTAATGTTTATCTTTCATCCTTTAATATTCTTGAACCACAAGAGTCTTTAAACAATAACCCAGTCATAAGAGTTCAATTCACTGGTTCTTCTCGCAGCGAATTATAAATGAAACACTGGATGCAACCAGTCAGTAATTACCTTAATTATAATACTTCCAAGGTAGACCATCAGTAGCCAAATGAAGTGATGTCAGACCAGTACGCTATTCGTGATTATCGCCAGGCCTTCGGAATTCTTCCATTCATCAGAGTTAGAAGCAGGCGATCACCCGCTCTGCATACCGCATGCCATGACCATCTCCTTCCGATCCCATTGAGGAAGACACCGCACTTGATGACATTTATTAAAGTTCTTAATCGATGAAGTGTTGCTTGTTCAAATCCATAGGTGCTCGTAGCATGCTGGCGACCGAAACTTATAACTGACCAACAGCGTAGGTTTAAAATTCAAAAGTTCATTAAAGTTGTGATCAACTCAAGCCAAATGATCAACGTGAAATGCTCGTAATGACACATTGTATAGAACAACAAATCACCAAGATTGTGAGATGTTCATGTTGTAAAGAAAACGTTCCTCGCTCACGAAAGTTAAGTTTGATTTCAACAATCAGAGTATCTGACCTCGTCATTCACAAACGAGACCGAACTTTGATCAAACGACCACGTGAGCCGAAAATCTGAATAACAATACAAGCAAATAAGCAAATCTGAAAGCACGAAATTTCTAATTGGGTTCAACCCGACTGTTTTTTATACAAGGCTTATTTTGCCCTTCTTCTTAGTTCTGCGAAACAAAGTATCCCTGTGTCATTCTCGTTGACTCTAGCCAGATGGCTCCCCCAAAATTCATAATTCGCCTTGTGACACATTAACTTCACTCCTCAAAGCGGCTAGGGCACGCGCGCAGACCACACCGCGTCCCTTCGAACCGATGAAGTTAGCATTCCTATCTTGTCGTCCCTTCAAGAATTGTTTTATTTTTCCACACACTTCAATTATTGAAGACAGCTAATTTCGCGTCTCTTTCACTTAATAAATTTCTATTCCAATTTCAAACACAGACCTTCGCAATAACACTTAAATATTATTTTGTTTTAAACCTCGACTGAAAATGTTTTTGTCACGTCGTCTCTGAGGGATACTTCCCTTGACACATTCCTAAAATCAGCTGGCCACCCAGATATATATATTCCAAAAATTATGTTAGCGTTTGCTACCAAGGTAAACCAATCACAAATAATGTGAACATGTTTGTTTTATCGTTTTTCTTTAACTTGCATATTACTCAAAAATACTCACAATATATTAGAAATGACTCATAAAAGCATATATCCAAACATTTTACGACAAGTCACAACTTCTTTGGATATTGAATTCTTACGACATTTGTGGATTGGAACATCTCTACAAACAAATTCCAAACAAAGCCAAGTATTCTGCGCGTTCCTAATTCTTGTCAATATTGTAAATTTCTGCAATTCCATCTACGTATGGTTTGCTAACATTCATTTCCTATTCCGGGATAATTCGTTACGTTGTTATTAGAGCTTCAAATCCTTCAGACTACAAAGGAAAATAGTTGGAATAAAACGTACAAACATTAAAGTATTTAATTTATTTGATTGAGTGGTTAATATTTACTTATCTCTCCATTATGACTACATGTACAAGAGTATTTTTGTTTTTATTTAATCAAATTAAGAGTTTAAATTTCCCCTCTCGTTTCTTAAATTATATTAAATATTAAGAGAAGTGAATTTCGCGTACTCTATACCACACAATGGTTATATAACTTTTATATATCCAATAATTCAAAAAAAAAAGTATGCTTTTCATAGTTTTTATTGAAGACTATTAAGCGATCAATAATATGTTTGTACCTAGATTTTCTTCAAAACCAACTACTACAATCCAGATGTACCTTAGAGATTTGATCTTTTTTTGGATAAGAATTAGGTTTAATACTCTATCGTTCCTGGATATGAACATTTAGAAATTTTTGAAAAATATTACACATTACTAGTATTACGGATGCATTGAGTTTTAAGTTAGTTACAATGTTTATGAAATTTTCGAGAGAATTGAATCATCCACATTAAATAGGGTAATTTAAGTTTAGAATTTTCAGCTTGCGACAATAGGCAAATACAATTGCAAGAATATTTACAATACCAAATTCTAGCTTAAAAGGTAGTTTCGTGGTATACGGACTCACAAGCGGACCTAAGGATTAACGAATGGATTTCCTTTACATGATTTTTTAAAGTAATTTTCCAGGGACCCTGCACCCCCTTTTAATTCTCACTTTACCTCATTCGAACCCTGAGTGAATTCTGGCAATTGAGTGATTTCCGTGATTTGCCATGAATATCTTTAATGCAAATTTTCTGTGCACTAACCGCTTGGTTTGCAGTCAAAGATACGAGCTACGACTTGCATCTTGCTCAGTCCAACTCCAGAGGAGTAAAACCGAAAGACGGTCTAATTGTTTTTTTTTTCTTCTTTTGATAATACGTTACGTAATGGGAAAATGGTTCAATCAACCGTCACCGCAGCGCTAGTGAAACAAAAGACGAGAGAATTTCAGTGTTTTTTTTTCATAATAAAAGAGTATTTATGACAATAGTTTAATTACCCAGGTACTACTTTACTACGATATTTTAATTTTGCAAATACTTGTGTATATTAATTAGAATGTGAATATTGCAGGAAATGAATTGGAATGCATAATAACACATTTTCATTAAAAAAAATAGCATTAACACATGATTCAAAATACAAATAAATTAATTGTTTTAGAATAGGGTCATTCTTTAATCTTTGCTAAACATTGAAATTTAACAACTGTTTTAAATTCTAGGCAAGGTGATGATTAATAATAAATTTTAAAGAAATACGCTTAACGAATTATCTTTATTAGTGAGTTGACACCAGGAAACAATACACGATATAATACATAAGAAACTTACAAGTATTTCATATTTAAAAAAATAAAATTTGTTGATCGAAGAATTCCCTTTCCTAGCTAATTTAAAGATCGGAAATATTTTCATTTTAGAGCTTCTTCTACATTCCTCAAATACGTTTTGCATTTTTCGGTTTGATCCTTTAATTTTGATTTTTACTTGTCGACAGAATTAAATCTTTACAACCCAGTGCGAATCAACATTCTGACGAATAATGGAACAAAGTACAACTAACATTCATGATAACGTGATTGTGAGAAAAAGTTAAAATTTAAAATATTGCAGTTTAAATCGCCGAGGTTAAACACCACTGGCGTCATCAAATAAATTTTGTATCTTATATCACAAGCTATTAAGATTAATACTGTTTTTTTATTTTGAATGTTTTGATTTTATTAGAAATAAATACGATTTTCCACGCAATAAAAAACTAATTTTTCCAGTTTTTTATTAATATCACTTTATATTGTCCACAGATTGCTTTGTGAGAGAACACAAGACTTAAATGTAGCAGATGAAGACCAAAACACAGCGTTGCATATTGTTGCACGGAGAGGAAACACGGAAGTGCTAAAGATGCTTCTTGATAAAGGAGTCACTGTGGATGCTAAGAACAAAACAGGAAATACTCCATTGCATATTGCTTCAGAAAAAGGTCATTTGGAATGTGTTAAATTCCTTATCCAACATGGAGCTGATGTAAGTTCTACCAACGAAAATGGAAACACTGCTCTGTTTGGTTCGTGTGTGGAGGGGCATGTTAAAATAGTTTCGCTTCTTTTACATCATGGGGCAGAAATTGACCACAAAGACAATGTTGGTGATACACCTCTTCATGATGCTGTTTTTCATGGACAAAAGAAATGTGTTGAGAAACTATTAATGACAGGTGCAGATAGAACAGTAATCAACAACGAAGGAAAAAGTGCCTTAGATATAGCTTTGCTCAAGGGTTGTTTAGATATTGCTGACTTACTTCGAGCAGAGATTTGAACAATATTTCTTTCTACATTTATAAAGGTGTAGACGCATTAGCTTAGAAGGTGCAAGATTAGCATTTAAGTTCCCTTCTAGTATGTTAAAGTATTCGGTTACACTGAATACTGTGCAACTTTCTTACAGTGCAAGTTTTTCTGTAATAATTTATTTCTTCAATTATATTAACAATAAGATTTGAAATTGATGGGAGTACTGTAAAGATATGAATGCGGGCGCCGAGAAAGATACTAAAGTGTTGAAACATTTGGAAAATTTTTCACATTACAAAAGAAAAGGATGAAATTGCATAAATACTTATTATAATAACTGTAAATATCCTTTCTAATATTTCAGTGTGAAGATGCAAACTATCATTTTACGAGAATTATCTCAAATTACTGCAATTAAGTAATATTGCGGAAGTTCGACTGTGTCATAAATATAAAGAAGGTATTCATACACAATTCATCGTGATTATTTCACATTTTGAAGATCATATATTTATCATTATATGGTTTCGGAAGAAAAAATTTGATAGGACTATTTAACTATATTCTCGTCATCGAGACATTCCGACCCCACGTATTTGTTTTCTCTTCCTTATGTTGGTAAGACGTAGATGACGTGAGTTGAGGAGGAAGGTGCGTGTGAGGCTGAGCGATCTTTGATGGTTAAGAAACAGGAAGAAGCTTCTATGGAAAAAGAACAATGATGTTTTAATGGATGCAGAGTCGGCAAGGATCAGCAGGGCCTCAGTAGTGGCTCAGGTTGATAAGGATTCAGACTTAGATTTGTAACCGATATCCGCTAGTGGAGTTTAGATATGAAAATTTGAATTGAGTTGAAGATACTGTATAATTTGAGATATTTATGTCAATTTTATTAAATTTTACTAGGGTTCTTGGAAGCGGTGGCATACAATGAGCACGTGGCTTGCGGATAATTTGCTCAGGATTAATTGTGACTGAAAGAGACCTTTCCATGATAAGCATTAACACACTGGAAATGGTCTTATTTGATATTTGTTAATTCGAACACTTCTTTTGGTCCCTAGTATCTTCCGCTAGGGAAATTTAACCAGTCGTGGATAATTCGTATATTATTTCAGATAATTTGAACTTTTAACCTGTATTAGGGAAGACAATATTATGTTAATCCTGATATCAGTTACATTAACGTAGTCTACAGTTGCTTCATGTTTTGGAGAGAGATCTTTCAATTTCTGCTCCCATTTATTAGCTCTACGACAGTCTTTGACCTAAGATCAATCTCGATTTATCCGAGCAGGTCAACCTCAGATTCTCAAGCAAATCGTTCAAAAGTAAGGTATGACTCAAAAATTGTTTCACAATTAAAAAATGGCTACAGTATTTTACACTGCTCTTCCCCATTTATGCTTATAAGTTTAGTTTTATTGTGTATAGAGAAAAAATCATTGAAATGGGCTTTGTGGAAATGCGAAATTATTAAATTTTATATCTTTTATGTCGTTAGATACTGAATTAATTCAAGCTAGAAATTTTTGTTAAACAATATTTTCTTAACGGAAGATACTTAACATTGCAACAATGTATTTCATTTGTAATTAAGTGGAAAGGAGAAAATCGAATTTTTTGATAATTCAAATTTTTCCCACGTCCCTCTATTTCCGCATTGTACTCGTTCGACTGTATTATTGGAGTGAATTCACTTATTACAGATATAGGTATATGTTTTGGATATGGAGTAATAGCATATTATTGTAAAGAGATTAATTAAGAGATATGCTTAGCTATAAATATGATTGTGTTTTGTGAATAATTATTGTTCAACCTGTGAGTCTACGTAAAATTGACTGTCATATTTAAAACATTTCATTTGCTTTTTGTGAATATTTAAAATCGATTTGCACCCTGTGATTTTAGTTTGTCTCACTATGAAACATTGAGATTAGCGATTTAAACAGGAAATTTTTCATTAATGTTGGTGAAGACTCATGCGATGACCACGAGAGTTCAGTGATCATTGAGCTACGTAATAAATGGTACAAAGAGAGGAATTAATAATATTTTCTTTAATTTGTTGCATCTCTTGTGTAATCTTCGCTTGTTGATGCATTTGTCCTACTCTAGAAAAAGGAAGGAGTGATGAACAAGCAATTTTATGTCATCTACAGCAGTTGCCCTTCTGCACAGCTACCTTCGGAGGCAGTTCCTAGTGTCTTTTAGTTAAGTTTCTTAAATTCTGACACAGTGAAACAAAATGAGTGTTTCCGTAAATGAAATGAATAACCGTATGAACTTCAACTTTTGTAAAATATGTCTAGAATCATGAGAGTCTGGGTAGAATTAAAGTGTTAAAACAATGCAGTAGAGAATTTTGTGTGTTTTTGATTCATAATTCAGGAACTTGTAACATTCCTGAAATTATTTCTTGTGATTTGTAAAATTTGATCAATGTTCTAAAGGGCATTGTGTAATTTTTCTTGTTGTTAAATGATGAAAAATAAAAAAATTCTGCCCACTTTAATTGCTGTAATTTATTTCAACTTTCTATGTTAAGGACCCTGACTTGTATTTTTCTCAGTGTTAGTTCCAGTCTATTAAATATGGGTACAATATTCTTAGTTGTATTGCAGATGCTAATTTTACATCATATGTAGGACAAGCAATTAACAAGTTCTGATATCAGATTTCAAATCATATGTTACCCTCCTCTTTTCAGGTGTGTTTTCATTCGCCCTTCAGAATTTTGTAGAAATGACAATTTGTTAATGTCGTGCATGTCACAAAGTATATTTGTTAATTATTGCATGATTAAATAAATAAAATATTGTCAATAAAGCAGTACAATGTATGTATGACCACGCGGAGGACGATTGACTAATTTACTCCAGGGACCATCTCATCAGTTTTGATGAAGTGCCCTAAAGCAGAGGAGGACTGAAAACATCCGCAAATTCCTTTATAAGAAAAAAAAGTTAGGTGCGTTTTACAATATAAATAGATTAATAACAAATTTGTATTTAACACAAAATTTATTCATAGGTACGATTAATATCGAACTATAGATTATTCGGAAAATGATGTTTATAAATCGTAAGTATTAAAATATTACTAATTTCAAAATTTATTATTTCAAAAGTTGTCACGCACACACAAGAACCCGAACAACCTATATAGAAAGTCCGCCTCTACCCCAAAAAGAACCAGAGATGAACGCGGGACAGGATGAAATGAACCGGTGAAAGACCCGAGACAAGAGGGCAAATATAAATTCATAATTAATGTACATTGAAATTGAAGTTACAAAGCTTAACAACATTTAATCCACACGGCGTGCCAATAAATATTCGATAATAATTAATAATTTAAACAAGAAATAATGTGAAAACTATTCTACTATTTCAAATGAAAGTTGATAATTGTGAGAATGAGCACTCTTTTGATTTACTGATGAGCTCTTCGGTCTCTAATAGAATTGTTCCAAAACATGTTGGCTACTTATTGCAACTGTATTATAATTTCAAAACCCGACTCAAGGTATGTTACGCTCTAATTTCAAAGCCGAGTATGAATTTGCGTATGTCAAAATAACGCGAGATTCTAAAGCCCTAAAATTAGGAATAGCTAATGGCAAAATTTACGTGCTGTATTTTAATAGATAATTACATAATTCAACAACATATTTTCTGCTCATTAACAAGCGACCGTACTCGTGACATGTAATATATAGGAATTTTTGAAAAACGTAGACATTAGGAAATATTATTTTCCCGTTCTTGGATATGCACCGGCAGTAATTCAGCAGTCTATATTTAATATAGTGAAGCCGTATACGTTACATTGAGATAGCAAACCACTAATTTTATTGAAATCACTGGTTTTGTACGCGAAAATAATGCACACCGATTCTCTACATTAATTATAGACTGCTAACTTACTGCCGGGTCATATCCGAGAAGGGGCAAATAATACTATTAAGTAAATTTTGCTATTAGTCATTCCTGATTTCAGAGCTACTGAATCTCGTGTTCTTTTGACATACGCAAATTCATAGACACGGCTTTGAAATGAGCGCGTAACATAACTTGTGCAAGATTCAGGGTTTGAAGTGATTTCACAACCCTTTTCATTTTCTCGGTTCCCATTTGAATACCGCTCAAAGCACGTATTACGATATATTTTCTACCTCTATTTCCTCCTTCAATCTGACTTCGATAGAGTTTACAAAGAAAGATATTTTCTGTTCATGATGGGTTTTAGGAAAGTTTTAATTAGTAGAGTGCCACGAACTACGCTCATAATTGATTAATGGTACTCTTACACTTACAGACTTAAATAAATTAAAAAGGAATTAACAGACTTTTGGAACAATAGGCAAAAAAGAATTTATTTATAACAACACAAACATCATATTGACATCACAACCCTTACATTAATGAATAATTACCAGTTTGCTGGTTTTGATAACATAAAATATATTTGACTCTAAAGATGATATTTTATGGTATTATACCTCTTTATAATACCTTTACATCTTCTTGTATCTTCCCGTCTCGTGGTTCAACTGCCGACCTTGCACTGGAATGCTCGGACCTCGCCTGAGATCACTCACGCTGATAACGCCTCGAAACCTTCGGCCCTCCGTAATCACGTTCTCTTCTTATCTTGTTGCCCGAAAACATTTAACTTTCTAACAAATTATTGTCTTTGACTTGGAAGAGAGTTTAACAGAATAATGTGTTCTCTTAACAGACTGAGAACCACAACCGCAGAACTCGCTTTGCCTAGAAAAGTCTCTATCTCGTACCAGACTGAGTCAGTAAAAATCAGTGAGTTAATGCCAAGGTAACTAGTCTCGGTGACAGTAACTGATCGAAATGAGAACTAGTATCGTAGACGGATACTGAGCTAATGCTATGTAGCATCGTTGGTAACTCACGAAACGACTGATAATCAGAATGAGAATAGAATGAGAATGACAATGTCTCCTGTGCTACCTTCGTGAGGTAAGCATTTTCCAGAGTGGGGGGTAGGTGTTCACATCTCACAGCCATATGCTCCGACCACTAGAGCGGAATAATTCACTATTGGCTGGCGTGGCACTCGCGCGTATTTAAACCAAATATATGGAGTGCCAGTAGATTTTTTTTTTTTTGGCGCAGATATTTTATCGAAATAATTAATGAACCGATTGATGATAAAAAATGTGTTTTCAAAACTCCTCCCCATTGAGGTTAGAATTGAAAACCATCTGAAATTATTATAGAAATAAAATGTTCCGCTTTAAAAATTAGTCTAATGATTGTAATTTGCAAAATCTCCAGATAAATCATTCTATCCCTCTCTTCAACAAGTTCTGTGAAAAGTTAATTATTGAAAATTAAGCAATTAAGTATAAGTGAAAGTATATCAACCCCCAAATGATAATTATCCACAGAGTCAACTGTGCATAGGAGCGAGTGGATGATCCTCTCCAACGAAGTGATTGAGCGCACAATCCATATGCTCTTGACGCATCGAGAGGGACGGTGTCCGAAACTACAACGCTCCGTGAGAGGGGATGATCAGAAGGAGGCATCAGATAGTAGCAGCTGGAGAGTGATGAGGTCAGGTGGTTGAACTGCGAGTGTATACCAACCCTCTACCAGCAGACGTGAGCGTAGACCACCAAAGTGACAGACAGGAAGAGGTTTCACCAAGGTGTGGTTCACTGTCTCGAGTCGCTCGTCTTTCGAGGAAGACTTAACTCCACCTTTAAAGCACATGGCGCACTTAGACAGAAACGATGCAGTTTGTGTTGATATGCTCTGCGTATGCGGACAGCCCTCCATCTGGATGAAATGTTCCTCGAACGCCAAAGCAATGTGTCTGACGCATGTTTTAATTACCTTCCATTATGTTTATATTTCCAGGAACTAGTGAATTTGATTTTTTTTATTTCCTTCCTCTAATTCGTTTTCTTAAATGTAAATTTTATTTGTTTGGTCTCGGACAAATCTCATTTCCTAAGTTCAATAATGGAGAGAATTCATCTGTTGTATTCCTTAATTAGCCTGTAAAGCAGATTATTCTAACACATTTCCCCACATTAGATAAATGGCCCTTGCATCCATTTCTGTTCGTAAAATCAAGGTAGGTAGCCTTGTATATATCCAAATAAACAATGTTCCCTTTTGTACAAACGTGCTTGGTAGTGTATCATTCTCTCTTTTCCTTTTCTTGAAGTAAATTTTAAACTCTCCGAACCATCCCTGTCATATTAGTGCAGATAATGAACCCTCTTCTGTTGTACAAGGAATATTCCGGAAATTGCCCCTCCCTCTCTTCTCCTTCGTTTGATTTCACATCTCGTCGCATTTCTAGGACCATGTGGAGGCAATAATGCACTCGCCTCGGTACAATTCACTCTTCGAAATGGAATCCTCTACATCTCAAATGAGTTATAACTTTGTCTCTCACCAAATACATTTACACACTTAACGCATTCTATGTTCACTTTCGAGACTAACACTAGTGGAGTTATCAGTGTCATCCGTTCACTAAAAAGTAAATTTTAAGCAGGGATAGATGACATCTGCATTTATAGTAAAATCTTCGTCTCGCGGTACATTAATCCACTCATATTTTCAACAGATCGTTAAAAGGCGTGTTTCTTGACATTTTTAAGAAAGTTAAAGTGAAACCATTACATAAGAAAAGAAATAAACGTGATGTTGGAAAATATCGACCCATGTCTATTGCCTACTTTCTCAAAATCCTGGAGAAACACTTCTATAAGAGACTTTACGACTTCTTATCGCATAATAATATTCTCTCAAACGATCTGCACGGTCTCAGGAAATCTCTTTCAACTAACAGTGCCATATTTTCTTTTCTAAAAGATGTAACCAATTCTTTTGATCGTGGAGATAATCCACAAAGTCTTTTTCTTAATTCATCCAAAGCATAGGATGAAATCGATCCCAAAACTCTTCTATCGAATCTGCATTCATACGGCATTCGTGAATTCCCACATGAAATGGCTAAATTCCTACTTAAAAGATAGACATATGCAAGTTGAAAATTCCTATGTTGAAAATGAAGTATGTCAACATTCCTTTCAAATAAATGATATGTCATCCACCACGCCCGATTGCAAAATTGTTCTCTTTGCTGTTGACACAAATCTACTAATTCAAATAGTCTCATTATTATTAGAGATAGAACAGTATCCATGTCATTTCGCAATAGATTAACGAAATCTCTTCCTCCTACACCCCTTTCGATAAACGGAACACAAAAAAAATTGTCAAAATAACCAAAAAAAATTGGTTTCATTTTCAGGATAACCTCAAATGGAATTGACAAATCAATAATCTGAATTCCAAACTAGGTAATTATGCAACGCATTCCGAAATTTAGTTGACATTGTTAGTCAACACGTTTCTCGTTGCGTGTATTTTGCGAATATTTTTTTAATTTACGGTACGGCATTACCTTCTCGGGTCAATCCACTCGGAGCATTCTAACATTTAGAATCCAAAAGAGAATAGATCGGATTATATATAAATCTCACCCCCCAAATTCATGTAAACCTCTTTTTAGAGAATTAAATATTATCCTTCTCCCTTGCATATACAATTATGAAGTAGACGTGTTTGTTAAGACAGAACAAGTAAAATTCCATCCCTGCTTTGGAAGAAATAGTCTAGTTCATGAACACAACACTCGTAATAAGGTTCATTCTCATCGTCCTGGCGTGTCAACAACTCTTTGCCAAAGAGGCCCATATCATACAGGAATAATTTTGTGTAATTCTCTTCCCAAAAATATAAAAGATATAAATCAATTAAATCTCTTAAATCCTCGGTTTAAAGCTTTCTAATGTGCTATTGTTTCTATAATGTAAAAGAATTTACAGATTTTAATAAGACAAATTAATGAGAATTTCAATTTCCTAACAAATATGTTTTTCGGCATGATCTTGGATGATGTTAATATCTCTTATACTATATCAAGCCTTTGTTATACTAATCTAGATACTGATTAAATTCCTTTTCCATGCATGTTGTTTTGCTCCCTTCTGTTTTTAATAGTTTATTTCCAACTGTACACAACCTTAGCACGTTTGTGCACGTTATCTCTGCAGTCCCATCCTGGCCCGGGTGTCTACCTGGTTTTTCTCTGGGTAGTGGCGGATTTTCCTCAGGTGGGAATGTCATTAATACCTTTGTTTTATCAATCTTGAATTTTTACTGCATAAAAATACACAATTTAATTTGAAAGAATAAATAGATAACAGTATGTACTTGTTAAATAATTTATTTTATAGATACTAAATCTGCTATTGCCCATAGGCTCTTGAACGGAAATGATGGGATAATCCCTTGCTTGTTTCTGGAGAGTAATCTAGTTTATTGCCCCCTGTGTGGTCATACACAGTTTACAACTGCTTTTTTTACAATAAAGTTTATTTATTTATTTAATTATTTAATGCAAGAAACAACATAAATTCACAAATTATATAAAAGAATTTAATTATAACAAATTACTTATAACAGAAAAATAATTGGCAAGAAAAAAGAATCAAATATATTCAGAATACCTACGAGAAAAATGAGGTTCTATATAGTTTTGCTACTTTTCCTACAGTTCTTCATTTTCTTTCTAACTAGGTCATAAATGTTTGGAAAATATGATGGAGTGCAGAGGCGGATCTATGGGAGTGGGATAAGGGGACTATAGCCCCCCCTCCCCCAATTGGATGTGAACTCTTAACTGATAAAACTGAAATTGATAAATGGAATACTTTGTAAAAGTATCACCAGAATAATAATTGTTATTGTAATTAAAAATAGAATTGGTATTGTGGTTAATAATATAAGATTAATAAAATCAATAATGCCAGATTGAAAAAATTAATACCATATTAATGACTGTAATAAATAATTGTTATTGTTATTAATAATACAAAATTTTTAATTGTTAATTATTTATTTTTTGCATTTCATTTATAGATATTATTTATAAACTTTGTGTTGTAAACCCATAAACAAAAATACCCCAGTTAGCCTCCCCCTCCCTTGATTATGGTCGAGATCTGTCACTGATGGAGGACGACTAATTCTCAGAACACATTTTACTTTTAACTGCGTAAAGAACTGATAAGCCACGATTTACACATTTTCATGCGCAAAAATACCACTGCTTTGTGTTCTTCATTTTTGTACCTTTCACACTCTAAATGGTTAGCTTTAAAATACAAGTATATATTAAACCACTTAACGTTTTTAGTATTCTGTTGCACAACAAGCATTTTGCGTATTTACCACAATCCAAAAATCTATTCTAATTAAGATTGACCTGGTTTGTTTGGATAATATAAAGATAGGATAATCAAAATTCATTTCATGTGATATCTTCCTCACAGAATTTCATGGACGAGAGAAAATGCTTGGTTAGTTCTCTTATTGTTAATTTGTCTTTCTACATTTTGGGAAAGGTAATGAAGACATGGTAACCATCGCTATTATTTCTTCTCAATGATACCAGTTCGAAAAATTGAATACTTGGATAATTGAAGTTCCTGGGTGAAAAGTAAAAAATTGGTGACAGCTTCAAATTGAGTAGTTTCTATTGTTCTATATTTTTTTACAACATTAGGTATTCCCACTAAACCCACAATGCCATATAATCTGACCTACAATAAATTATGCAGGGGTGTGTCCTGTACTCTTATTTGAAAATCCAATGGTGAAGCCACACTCGTGACCTTGCTAAGGAAGTTAAATGGGTAAGTGAGAGTGATTCCAACTTGTGGACTCATGCTCTAAAAAACAAGAAATACTCTAGGAGAAGAAAAGTCTGAAGCTCTTACTTTTTATGCAGAGCACTTAATAAATATATTTTACTCATTATAGTATTAATTTTTAATTTGTGAAGAAAAATTAATTTTATTTATCAATGACAAATCATTTCATTTATTTAACTATGTACCTATTCAAAAGCACAAAATAAACATCATGAAAATAAAAACATAAAAAGCAAAATTTAGTAAACTTCATTGAATTTTATTTAAATAATTGATTTTAAAAAATCATTTAAATTAAATTACTGCCAGTCATTTCTATGGTCAATAAACATTTACCTGTAATAGGTTTGTATTTTACAGAGTGGTGTACATCCTCCATACAAGGTAAGCCTTAACCTTTATGTCCGACTTTGTATACAAGGAATGAAACAATTATTGTAATGAAAATTCATGTCATGAAAAACATAAGTCATGTAATAAGTAAAACATATTAGGTGTACTGGAAAGTACGGTAGATCTAATTCAAATGCATAAAAATCATTAATAGCATAAAAAGAATGTTTAAAAGAGGATGAATTTCATCCATCTCCTAAACTTTTTCTCATCTAAATTCTTATTTGTATGAAAAAGATGGTTGTACCATTTTGATGCTGCCTGTCTAATGCTATTCTTCTACTTGGTAAATAATCTGATTAGATCTATTTTGTTCCTTGTGTTACAATTGTAAAGGATTTTACATTTGAAAAGAGGAAGGATTCTTCTATCTACAGACATTTAAGTACAAAAATATAAGGAAGTGACATAACACTGCATCTAATACATTGACCAGAAGCCAGCTCTAGCAGGTATTTTATATAATGTTCAAACTACCCTTTTCTAAAGTATGAATATAGCTTCAGCAAGTGAATAAATTGCCCAAAAAGTAGCCCCACAATTTAGATGACAATGAATTGACAGTGTTAATTGACAATAGCACTATCGATATAGCCATACTTAATTTTCTATTCACTGAAATGGCTTTAGTTAAATTAGGTTTTAAATGCTTAGTGTTAGATTGCCATTTTATTTTAGATTGTACTGAAATACCAATTTCAGTCTTACAGTTTGAACATCATTAGGTCTTTTATTCTTAAATGAAATAATTAATTCTTGAGTTTTTCTGTTTAAGTCAAGAAAGTTTGCATTAAACCAATCAATAACTAAGTTAAGTTTGGATGATATTCAATGGTCAATTATGGGAAGGCACGGATACATGGGGAAGGTCACAGGGGTCATGATCCCCCCAAAAAAATATTTTAAAAAAATGGAAAATGTGGTATTATCTTTGACAGTAATTCTATTGTTGTCCCTGAAAAATTTAAATTTTTCTTTATCTTAAAAAGGTAAAATTATTTTTGCGTGTTAATTTATATTGAAAGTTTCGTATTTATCAGTTAAAAAATCACAATAATCACAAAATTGGGGTGTTATTGTATTCCTCTTAATTGACACTTAGATTACCTAAACTTCCAGTTTTCTTTAGAATTTTTTAAATTTCTTCAAGGTTGGTGTGTTTTTCTGTAATGTCCTATGCCCAAGAAAATATTCTTTTGTTATGACCCCCCTCTTTCTAAAATATTAATCTGTATTCACCCCTGGTTAAGGGATGTCTGTATAGAACATTTATACAACAATCACTAGCGACCACGAAACACGCCTTAATCATGCCATCATCTATGCTATAAGGTAAAACATTAATATATATGTTAAACAGCAAAGGGCCCAAAATTGACTCCTAAGACACACTTTGATTTTCTAATCTTCAGTTCCATATCTTATGTTTACAGAAAGCAGCTTGTACAGACCCATCAACGAGTTATGGCTATAGAATTTTCATTAAATCGTAAGGACTCAAGATTAAGGATTAAATGGGAATATGATGAAATCATAAAACATTGCAACTATCTTTTACTTGCCATCCAAACAGTCTTGTATGTAATCAAGGACAAAGTAAAAAGTATGAGATTTTTTTCTAAAACCAAATTTTATTGGTGAAAACAATTTATTTCCTTCTAGATAATTAATGATTTGAACACTCATCAATCTCACATAGACCTTTGACAATGTTGGCACTGAAATTATAGGTCAATAGTTAATATATAAATCTTTATTGGCTTTCTTGTAAACAGGTACATTTTTTTAAAAAATTTAACTTACTAGGAAAAACATTAGTATATATACATTATTTATAATATAAGTCAAATCCTCTTATACAAAATAGCTACTAAAACTGATGATTTTACTATTTAAATCAAAAATATCTTGGCAGTTACTACTTCTTAAAGACTATATCTTTGTGCATATCCTTAATTGACACATGAGAGATGGCATTAGAAATAATGACACCCCAAAATACTTCAAAGAAAACAGTAAAATATGTGAGAAACTGTTCTTATTTACGTTTTGTTAACAACACAACCAATTTACCCATATCTGAGCATTAATTACTACCATTTATAAAAAAAATAACAGGTGAAAAGTTATTTATTGGAAATTAAATCTATCAATAGTAAAAATCTGGAAAATGTAACTGATTCAATTAAGATGTAAAATATAAAGTAACGTTACTTATAGTTAAAAGTTAACTTAAGGAACCTTGGTAAATTTAAAAAAACCACACTTTACATAAAAAACAAATATCCATCTTAAAATCCAACATCCCATGAAATTGAGGGTGACATTGACAGTGGTTGAGCATCATATTGGTTTCATTCCAAAATTCTAACCCGCTTCCACCAAAACAGTTAAGATTAATATGCTTTATTTTACTGTGAAATATATTACATGTTTGTTTAAATGTTATCAGAAATGTGCTTTCATTAACTTTTATGAATACTATCAGTTAAGTTATAAATTCATGATATTTTCTACACCTTATTTTTACTCAATAATCCCAAATTGATAACTACTAATAGACTTTGAAAACATTATAATATTATCTTTTCATTTAATTTTGAATTTAGGTGAACTCATCATTTAGTATTTTAATGCAAAATATAGATTAAATACTTAATACTGATGATTGATGGAAAAGTCTACTTACATCCTGGCTCAGGTTTTTTCCAGTTGTCCTTTGGATAAAGACATATTTTATACATATGCATATTTGTGGAATAGCTTTCTTGTATTTGTTGATATAACAAGTACCAAGTATTTTTATTTTCATCTTCAGCGAGTTCTTACCATGATATGATTAACTTGCTTATAAATACAGCTGGGGAGGTGTTGAAGTAATAAGTCAGCCGTAGCCTGAGGGCCCTTAATTAGATTTCATGGGAATGTCCCTTGCTTGCTTACAGAGAATAATTAAAGAGCCCCCACAAAAAACCTGTATATATAAATTGTTGCAGAGGACTATTATTAATTTAAATGATGCAAAGAACAAAAAATGATTGAACACATTTTAGGAATGATGTATTCTATTATACAATGTACATTACTTAAAACACAATTAATAATTACCAGAATTTCATATATTTTTATCAATATTTGTAAATATTTCTTTTCCTCGTTTAATATCTGCAAATTGTTTAAAAAGCACACTTTTGTCTATAGCTGTAGCTTCTACTTTTTTTTCCTGCCAACATTCCAAAAACAGTTATGTGTCCCAAAGTCAATTGTACTTCTTCAGTACTTTATGAAACTTTTTGTATTTGAAACTTACGGATACCCTAAAAAAATTGTGTCAAATTCAATGCAGATCAGAGCTATCAATTCAAAAATGTTTTGAACTTGAAAATTTCATTTCTGGGCTGATTTATGAGAAAGATCATTTTATATGACAGTGATAATTATACATATTTTTGATACTTCTCTTGAATTTTTTTCATTCCCAGTCATAATTTCAACCTCTGTAACTGGGCAAGAACCTTAGGAAAAACACAATTAATCTTCACACAAATAATTTTCCTACTTAAGTTATACATAAAAAGGGACATTATCTGAATTATATTTCACAGATTTATATAGGTCATTTTTACTTAAAAAAGACCGAAATTTTTTGCCCCAGCAGAGAATAAGAACCCATAAAAAATTGCTATCATTGGAACAATTAACATTTCAGGGTATCTGGAACAAAGCATGTCAAAATCTATGAAGATCAGAGTTGTTAATTCAGAAACAGTTGCAAATTGAGATTCAGTAGTTTATTTCTAAGCCCCAGTACAGAGAAAGATAATTTCATAAGATAGATCTATAAATAAACCAATGTTCTTTTTTTCTCATCTCTTTTCAGGTTATACAATTTAGACTATAAATAAATCTTTTGTTTTATTATGCTAATGCATTCAATGTATATCATGGATCTCCATATAAAATAACTTCTCACACTATAATGTTTTACTTCCTTATTTCAGTTCAGATTGTAGCTTTGGTTGTGACAAATGTTGGAAAAGTATGATTGGTGATAGGGATAGATTAGTTGGTTAAGAAGTCAGAGAAAAGTAAATAAAAATATATCAAAGATTGAAGAAGAATACATTCTGACATATTGCTCTAATACAGGAAGTGCAAGGCAACTTTTTGGGAGATTTCGGGATCACAAATTCATCTAACATAAATTACTGATTTTATTATTAAATTAAAAATATTTGATTTTTTTTTATAAATATTAAATCTGCCACTGCCCCTTGGCTCTTGATTGGAATTGTTGGGATGCTCCATTGCTTCTTTCAGGAGAGTAACTTAGTTTATTATTCCCCACATGTTCATAATGTTGTATTATAATTATTGTAATAATTTTCTCTTTTAACCAGGTTATGTTGTGAATGTGTCTGCAGATAGTGGTGTTAACAAGCTAATATCTCAAATAAAAAACCAGAATCAGATCAAAGTATAATTATCTGTTTTGCCAAAAGAAGGAAGCTGAACACAATCACCTCAAAACGGTGCAGTGCTCTGACAATAGACTATAACAGTATGAAGAATTGTGAAACTAACCTAGTGATAAGTAACTTAGTTTAATTAATAATAAGTATCTTAGTTTATTATCCCCCACATGGTCATATGTAGTTTGCAACTGCTATTTTTTACAATAAAGTTCATTTATTTTTTTATCTGAAATGCAGTGTTTTGCATTCACCTACAAAATATCTAACTACCTTATAATTTCAAAGTATGTTAGTATGTTTCTTTTTCAAGTTTCAAATTTATTGTATCATTTCATCACTAAATATGTCATATTCTGAAATGTTCAAATTGGAGCCTGTACATCATTAATCTCTTGTTTTGCCTTTCCATGCACATCTCACAGCTTTAATTGTGGATTTATTTGAAATTGTAAGTCAGTGATGCAGTGATAATTTGCAGAGTAATTATGGGATGCAAGTACAAGTAAACATGTAATTCAATGCTGCAGTGATTGGTGATGAAGTATTGAATCATTAATCAAATTATCATTAAATAATCATTAATGGATTCTAGGATTCTAGTGAAACAGCAATGATAAATCTGATGTGTGATTCAGTGAAAATTTTCTGCAAGAGAATTAAAGAACTCTGCTTGAAGAATGGGCTGGGATTAAACGTACATTACATTTAAATGAAGAAGGATTTGATACAACATCTACGTAACAGCAGAGGGTTAAATACTAAAATAATGATGAATCTTATAAAGCAGAGTTGATTCCGGGATTTTAATTGAGGCCTATGGAGGTTCTATCCAGGACACTTCTAAAATATTGTTGCAAATAATGGATTTTGAGGGAATTTGAACCTGAATTAAACACATACCAATTTATATTTGAAAATAAATGACTTGGAGAATTTTTCAATGGTATTCGTGACAGTGTCATATTCAGAGGATAAATTTCATAGACATACAATATAATAGTATTTACCTCATACATACAATAATGGAAATTGAAAAATTTTAATTTTTCAAATCTCATGAGTTTTCTGAGGTAAATACGACCATTGTGTGGCCATCTGTTAACACCAAACAGTCATTCATTTTATGTGGCCACCAATGACTGTTTGGCAATAACAGATGGCCTTGCCAATTGCTATTTATACTACAGTTGTCATTAATATTAATTGAAACAAACTGAAATAGTTAACTTTTAGATTAAGATTAGCCAAACAAGTACTATTATCCAACAAAACTCCATTATTCTGGATTTAAGTTAATACTGAATTTAAATACCTAAAAAAAAAAGAATCCCAGGATACTAGAGCCAAATTGTATTCCCCTAGTCCAACTCTGATTGATATGTGGTATTTTGTCTACATTAAATTATACTGAAGCATTAATTGTGTAATAACAGTAAAACTCAAGATCGGCTAGGTTGACAGTAGTTTGTTTGTAAACTTATATCAACATATCTAATTTTTTAGAAACTCAACACAGAATTTGCATGGAAATTACATATACAAATACATAAATTTATTGTTAAAAAAAAGCAGTTACAAACTGTGCATGGCCTCACGGAGGGCAATAAACTAATTTAATCTGCAACTCCAAATTCCATTATCATATCACTGGCTTTGGCCAACTGACATTATGTTGTAATGAAGCGGAAAATATACTGTTTGACGATTACTGTGAATTGAAAATCAACTAATGTTGTCGTAAAGAGTGTTAATGTGACAGTCTGTGTCTGTTAAATTTAATTTAATTTAAGCTAAACACAGCCACTCCAGCATTAACTGACTGTTGAGTTTGACTGCAACTTTTAAAATTTTAGTTTCGAAAAAGAATGTTATCTTAAACAGTTTCAACTTATGTTTCAAAGGTTTATTTTCAACACTCAGTAAAAGTTGGTTATCAATTTCATGGTGTTGAATACTAGTTATCTAATTTTTAAGATCCAAAATTGCTGCACTTTGGGCTTACGATAAGATATTTTATTATAAATTTCTGACTTTTAATAGCTGTGGAGAGCACAACAAAGATCGTGGGGGAAAACAGATAACACCATTGGATTGTCATTTTGTTCTGCATATACGCAATTGAAAAATTTGATTTTATAATGAATTTTTTAAAACTTGAAATGGTAGGAAAAAAATGAGATAACTGTCAAATTTCTTATTTTCCTTAAAATAATCTAAGGGTGTCAGAAATAATTCTTATTCGACATATGATAACTGTTGGGTTTGTGACAACATTTAATGACAAAGTTACTTGCAAAAGAATTTTTTTCAAAAACATTGCTACAAACAATCAGACACATTTTTGGGGAATAAAATATTTACTATTTTACCCTGAAAAATGTTTTTACATTATAATTGAATTAAAATGTTTAAAACTATATACGCAGCTTTCAGCATGTGTCCAGTAAAATGATGTTTTCAATAACTGCCAGCTGTGTAAAACTGCTGCAGTGCAGGTAGACATTCCGACCCCACGTAATATTTTTCTCTTCCCTATGTTGGTAAGTCGTAGATGACGTGAGTTGAGGAAGAAGGTGCGTGTGAGGCTGAGCGATCTTTGATGGCTAAGAAACAGGAAGCAGCTTCTATGGAAAAACAACAATGATGTTTAAATGGACGCAGTGTCGGCGAGGATCAGCTGGGCCTCATTGGTAGCTCAAGTAGATAAGGGTTCAGACTAAGATTTGCGACAGATAACCGCTAGTGGTGTTTAAATAAGAAAATTTCAATTGAGTTGAAGAATCTGAAAAATGATATTTTTGCGTTAATTTTATTAAATTTCACCAGGGTTCTTGGAAGCGATGGCATAAAATGAGTACGTGGTCTGCGGATAAAATGCTCAAGATTAATTGTGACTGAAAGAGATCTTTCAATGATAAGAAGAAATACAGTCGAAATGGTCTTATTTGAAAATTCTTATTCAAAATTCTCTTTAGGTAACTTCTACTGGAGAAATTTAAACAATCGTGGCTAATTAGAATATTAATTTAGATAATTTGAACTTTTAATGTTTATTGGGGGAGACAATACCGTGTTTGTTGGGGCTGCAGGTCTCTTATCGGCTACGTTAACGTAGACTACAATTACCTCATGTTTCTGGTTTTTGAAGAGAGGGTTACCGGCGGTTCGACCGATGCTATTGCCTTGGGCCCCCAGACGCAAGGGGCCCCCAGTACGGATATTTGTCAAAAATATTATTTTCACGATCTTTAAATACATTCCTCAAGAAAGTTAAGATTTTAGAGACGCCTTTTGGTGTCATTTCAAACAATGCTTTAAAAAATGGTTTTTCATTGATTAATTTGGCATAATGACTATTCCGACGACACAAGAGCTTTCTCACGAATTAGACAAATATATCCTCGAACAGTTGTTTTCCAAACTGTGTTTATAATTTTCAACAATTCAAGACGGTATTACAATTAAACTAAACTCATATTTATCTTAAAAATTAATATCGGTTGCTGTATAATAGAGTTTACGTTTCTAAAATTAAAACAACGTTGTCAATGTTCATTTTTCAAACTTTTAATTGTTAAACTTTTTTTTTTACTTTTATGTCCTGCCCCCATTCAAACTGTACAATTAATCATATAAGTTTGAATGTAATGTGGTTTCACTTGTGAAGAATAGCGGTCGTACATTTATTTATTTGTAAAATTTCCTAAATTCTTAAGAAGCATGTCAAAAACCTTTTAGCTGGGGGACCCTCTGTGACCATTAACCGAGACCCCGAAAGGGATAGTTACGCCACTGCTATCACTCCTTCTATTTCTGCTTACATTCTCCAAGTCTATGACAGTATTTGCCCTAAGATCAATCTTGATCATTCCGAGCAGTTGAACCTCAGTTTCTGAAGCTAATTGGCCAAAAGCAAGGAATATCCCAAGGATTGTCTCACCTTCTTTTAAATGACTACTGTATTGTACACGACTCTGCACCCTTGATGAATGCCCGAAGGATTAGTTTTATCGTGTATTGATTATAAATTTTGAAATGTCTCTTTTTAGAAACGGGTTTTGTGTATTCAACTTTGGCACGGTTGTGTACATTAATTCTGTAACCCCATCCTGATCCGGGATTCACTCCGGTTTTCTTTCGGGTAGAGGCGGGTTTCTTATTTTTTCTTTTTTGAGGGGCTTAACGGCTCGTCGACATCAAAGGTCATTAGAACCATAAAAACTTGTACAGGTAGTGAAAATGCAGTTACGCACTAGGAAGAGCCAACATGACTCTCCCCGCGTGTGGGACTCGCCACGTGACTCAACCATACACACTAAAAACCCTCCTGAATTACAGCTCAAAACTCAAATATCAACATCTTAAAACATTACAAATATAAAAAAGGGGGAGAGAGACAAAAGGAGGAATAAAGAGGAAAATGAAAGATACCTTAGCGTGGGGATAGAAAAGAATATGAGGTGACCAAGAAAGGTCAGGAAAGAGAAAGGAAGGAACCTCGCACAAGTAAGTGGAAATAATGTTAGACTCAGCTCGGGGTCCCGTGTTTGCCAAACACGTACTTACTAGATGTAAGTCCCCTGGGCGGCGCGGATTTATTATACACCTTCTCTAGGCTTCGTCTAGGGGCGTGTTTATTGTAACAATAAATCGTGAATTTAGTGTTATTTCAATTCTTATGTTTTTTGAACACTATAATCAGAATAATCTGTAGTTCGATAATAATTTGTCCATGTAAAATAATTTTTTTGTTTTAAATTACAAACATATATACTTTCTATTTTTAACTCGCAGTTAATTTTCTATCTTATCTAGGAATTTTTATTGAAATATTTGAATCCACCTCCGCCATAGGGTTCTTGATCGGAATTGATGGGTTGGTCCCTTGCTTGCTTTAGGAGAGTAAATTAGTTTATTGTCCTCCACGTGGTCATACGCAGTCTGTACTGCTTTTTTTACAATAAATGTATTATATAAAGCGTACTTTGTAAATTTTATAGATGTTGTTTAATGACGTAAGATTTTCTGTTAACGCTGAAAAAATGCGAATCATTTTATATCTAATTAAGAACATGTATATCGAATATTTTGATAATTCACATTTTACCCAATTCCCTCTATTTTTGAATTATCAAAAGGCATTATTATTGGGGTAAATTCACTTAATTATCATATTGGTATATGTTTTGGATACGGAGGAATATCACATTATTCAAAATTGGAAGAGTTACGTACTATGCATAATTATAAACATGATTGTGTTTTATGAATAATAATTGTTCATTTTGTGAGTCTACGTAAAATGTATTTAGATATTTAATATTATAGTTTATTTGAGAGCGTTTTGTGGATATTTATAGTCAAGTGATTTTTGTGGATATTTATAGTCAAGTCGATGAGCACATTATAGTCAAGTGATTTTTGTGGATATTTATAGTCAAGTCGATGAGCACATTATAGTCAAGTGATTTTTTTTGTGTCTCACTATGAATTGCTGAGATATGCAATTTAAAGAGGAAAAATAACTTTGATGTTTGCAAAATAAATACCCGTAATGTGACCACGAGAGTATAGTAAACTTTAAGCTACGTTTTAAATATGACGGAGCAATAAAGTAAGAGTTCTAGGACTTCGTTGCTTCGCTTGTTTAATCTTCGCCCTTGAGGTGGTTCTACTACAACAGAAAAAAGAGCGATGGATAAATAAGCGTCTCAATGTCATCTACTTCTACTCTCCTGCACACCTACCTTCGGAGGCAGTTCCAAGCGTCTTTTAGTTAATTACTTACATTCTGACAGACAGTGAGTAATAAAACGAAAATTGTTTATTGCCCTATTCCCTAAATGAAATGATTAATCGTGTGGGTCTCATAGGTTTTTTAAAACATGTTAACAATTATATGATTCCGGATACAATTGTGAAAATGTGAAAAATATGCAATATTTATTTCATTTGCAATATACGAGATATTATTTATTGTTCTTATGAACTTTAATCAATGTTGTAAGGACCAACTACATTACTATACATCTTATTGATACATTATGCTAAATAAAAATATAAATGTACGTTATTTTTTGTTATTTATTTCATTTTATAGGATCAAGGATCCTTATTCTTATTGTTGTGTCTTCTGTGCTCTTTTCAGAGTTCATCAGATCTGGTTACAATTTAATTATCTGTCAAACTTATGCTCATTTTAGAACTCATGTACAACAAACAATACAGCACTCTCAATTACGTCATCTCCCCACCACTTTACTACAAACTTGAGTGGAAATTGAGGGCTTCACTTGAACCACGATCTACTCAATTACGTCGTGTTCTTTCCACAAACATAGAAATATCTTAGATTGCGGTGAACCTCACCGCCAGGTAACAGATTAATCATGTTACGTCGAATGAAAATGGGAGACGGGACCGGGGTTCGAACCCGGGACCAAAAGCTCAGCGCGCTCATGCGCTTACCGACTGCGCCATCCCGTTCGCCACCCGGGTCCGTCTACCATTGTCATTCAACTTGTGAAACCCAAAGACCTCTGAGGTGGTCTCGTAGAGAAAATGGGATATGCAAAGAAATAATGCTAAAAAAATATTTCAAATTCACAAATAACATAAAATGATTTCAATTATAACAAGTATGTCATAACACAAATGGATTGTTGGTAGCATAAAAAATGTATTTGCGGATATATTCTTCTTAGTGTAAAGCCTGAATGTGCTAACTAGGGCAGTGAAAAAGCTTTCGCTTTAACAATTATTAATAAAAATTGGTGATACAATAACAAAAAAATATTTTCAATTTATCTCACAAAAAATTTCACAAGAAAAGAGAATCAAATGTATTCAGAAAGTGAATAAGAAAAATTAGGTTCTACATACTTTAGATATTTTTCTAATAGTTCTCTTATAGTTCATTTTCTTTTGAAGTATGTCTTTAATATTCGATAAATATAAATGTGCAAAATTAGTCTCAGAATTTTTTTAAAATTATAAACTGATAAGGAACTTCTTAGTATGGTTTTACATATTTTCGTGATCGAATATACTTTTGGGTTGGTTCGGAATACAAAAGTTACAAATATTTAAAATACTTTTCATTACGTGGTAGCTTCTCACATAGAAGTTTACGGTAGAAAATAATTTGAGAGAAAAACTTAATTGAAATCAGCCAAATAAGATTAGTTCTTTCTCTAATTGTTGATAGTTCTTCGTATGTTTTGGGAAAGGTAAAGACATGTTCACAAAAGCTATTTTTTTCTCTTTTTTATCATACTAGTTCGAAAAAATTTATGTTTGGATGGTAACAAGGCATAAAATATAGTGACTATTTCAAATTTAATAGTTCCTATTGTTCTACATTTCCCTAACAACATAAAGAATTCCCACTAAATCCGCAATGACAAATATCCTGACCTGCAATAAAATATGCAGAGACGTGTCCCGTGCTCAGGTATCTTATTTGAATCCCAAGGCGAAGACGACTTTCGTCACTTTTCCACGGAAGTTATTTGAGGAAGTGGGAGAGAAGTTCAATTTCAGTGATATATACTTAATGCATTTTACATTATAGATACATAAAGAAAGAAATCGAAGGAAGTGCGAGGAACAAGAAACTTTACATATAAATAAAACATAGTATTTTATTAGGCTACCTTGTGATTGATTATAAATATGGCATAAGATAACGCCTTATCTTATATCTACATATCTTCTGCCAGAAGAAGTTACAGATATTCGCTACAGAATTTAGGCCCGCAACTCTAATCCCTGGTATCTACGATATTTCAATTTCAAAGTATCAGAAAATCCTGTGTTGTCTTGTAATAATGTGATAGAGAAATATCTATAAAAACACTAGTGTAAAAAGATCTAAATCCATTTAAAATCGCAAAAAATAACTTGGAACACAAATTCGTTTAGAACTAGTAATCTGTTGAGGTCACACAAAATTGAATAAGATTTCATTATTATTTCTTATGTTAGAATTTTCTTCAAATTTTGAAAGTTTACTGCGAACAAAATTGAAGCAATTTCAAATAAGACGAATGTTGATTTGTCAGTATTAAATTCTCGTAATAACATTTAATAACGAAGAAGTATTCTGCAATGAATTTATATGTTAGGAGGAATATCTATTCCTTGAGTGTTCAAAAATCTCTCTTTTTGTGTGTGTGTGTGGCTTTACGGCTCGTCAACATCGAGGTTAATAGAGCCCTAAAATTCTGTACAGGTAGGGAAAATGCAGATACGCACTAGGGAGAGCCAACATGACTCGCCCCGCGTGTGGGACTCGCCGAATGACTCAACCATACCCACTAAAAGCCCTCCTGAATTACAATATATCAGAACATATCTCAAAACATACATCAAAACATTGAGGACAAAAATGAGAGGGAGGAACAAAAATGAGGAAAATGAATGATACCCTAGCCCTAATTGCGTCGGGATCGAAAAGAACAAGAGGTGACCAAGGAAAGTCAGGAAAGAAAAACGAAGAAGCCTAGCACAAGTAAATGGTATTAATGCCAGACTCGCCCAGGGCCCCGTGTTTGCCAAATACGCACTTACTAGATGTAAGTCCCATGCGGGGCTCTGATATGGAATCATTTTCCACTAACTGTTTATACTTCTAATCTCATACACCTTAATGGAAGTTCATCCGTTAGAGTTCACGAGCCTAAGTTTGGAGGCCAAAGAGTTTTCAGCTCGCTTAACACGAAACATTTGGGGCTTCAAAATAGCATTCAAAACGCTGCAAAGTCAGCTGTCCAGTCTCAAAGAACAGAAAATAACGTCATTGCGGTCTAAACTGCATTCTGGCGTAAAAGATTTGGCAAAACGCGCATGTTCTATTTTCCGTGTAGTTTTACATGTAATGTTGGAGTGTCAACCAATAAAAACCTTGTGTCTCGTTCCGTCACAATAACAACTACTGTTAAAAATAGTACTAGCACTGATGAACTACCGCGAAAGTTGGTTAAATACCATTTATTTCAAACAAATTATCGTGAATGATCCAATGACTGTTGAAAAACAGCACACTTTTGTGTCCTAATTAATGCATTCATAAATTTTATTAAAACCTACTTAACTTAACAATTGTAGGTTCAAAAGCTAAAAACATCGCAGGAAGGAAAATACACAAAACAACGAGTTATTAGTTAATATATTTAATTTATATAAATCACAGAACCTTGAGCTCGGTAGTTATTAAATATTTTACGTGAATAAACATTATTTCGAGTGGTGCAGCCGAGTAACCTTAACGTTGGAGCTACTTTCTTTGCAAAAAATAATTGGCAAAAAGATGGAACCGATAAATGAAATCACTTTAAAGAAAAAAACACAAAAACACTTTATTTGAAGTTTAGGTAATATTCTAGCTCATCAAGCAACATACAAAGAACACATCAGTTTGCCCCTATGTAACAAGTACAAAATACCTAAATGTGAGTCATTACAGTCGTATATTCGCATTACTCTTTAAGTCAAAGAATTTAGTTTCGCAAAGCATCTGCGATGAACAATGTAAGCAAGGACCACATCCATTTTATTCAACTGTCAAAACGCTGACACTGAAAAATCGAACCTGTCGCGGTCACGTGCATTGTGTGAAGCGAGCTTCAGTCGTGGTGTAAAATGACCTTCCCGTGAAGGAAGGAACTTTACTAAGAGACGCCACACAGATTAACAGTGCGACGCAAGTAATTGAATACTTCAACGAATAAATAGATAGCACTTATGCTGATTCTGGTGAAGTTTATCATCTCTCCAATAGCTTTGGATAGAATCTATTACGATCAGAAATATTGACACCGGGATGAGTAAACAGAGTATGCAACTATGTTAGATTTCCTGGTGAAATTGCTAATGTTACTTTATCTTAAATGAGTCTTCGAGAAGAGCAATTGAAAAGATTGATTGTTGGACTGTACCGGTCGGACGGAACCTATTTTAAGAAATTTTCTTTGAGTGGCACTAGGGGTGCGCACAGTTTTGAACTACTTTTTGGTTTTGGGGGTTCCCTCCACAATATCTGAATTTTGGGATCACTTTGATTTATTTTTTACAGAAAATTTTGAAAATTGCTTCAATACAGAAGGAACAAATTGTTGAAACTACACCAGAATCGTAGTAGTTGAAATTGTTTGAATAACTATTCGCTATCTCTCGTGCGATGCACTCTGCGTAAACGCTATTTAAGAAAACAAACTTATTTTAATTGAAGGAGCGCGCAGATTGTAATGCAACGCATGCATCGTGGAACTAAATACTCTAGCTTATAAAAACGACTATTTGTCGTTTCATTAAACTTAAAAGCGCACATACTAATATAAATATGAAATCGAAAAGTAAAAAGGCAGAACTTCTATATGAACCGTCCACATGGGAACAGATGACAAACCCAAACCATCTTCCAAAACTGATTGTTACCAAAAGTATCCATGTCACTTAATTTTAAAGATATTGAGCTGTTAATAAACATTGTCTTACTTACTGTATAATTAATTTCCAATTCAGTGTTTGTACACACAATGACGTAACATGTAAATCATAAAATGTTTACGAACACGATTATTGCTATTAGAGCTACTCCAAGTAACATCAATAAATCATTAGCTAATTAGAAGAACGGCGCGAGACAACTTTAAGTATTACAACCACAATATTAAAAAAATAATACGTACTCCATTTTGAAGTTTAGCAATCCTAGGAAAAAGAGACTGATTTATCGCGAGTTATTACGAAGAAAAGAAGTATTCTAAGGTCAATACACGTGTCAAAATGTAATGATAGATAACATTTTTTTAGAATAATGAGTTTGATTTCACATCTAGTGAGTCTCGAAGTCACATTTAGCCACACAAAGCACAAACAAAATCTGACGAGAAGCCTTCTAGAATGACCGTGAAACAACTGACAGGTTTTGTGAGTGATAGTGTTATTATGGCAACGGAGTAAAAATAAATTGCAGGTACCTTATCCCATTGAATCGAGTGTCCTATAATTGTAACGAGCTGTCTACATAACAGTACAATATTTTTCTCGGTTTTACATTTAGCTTATATTTGGATTGTAGTTATTGCCTCATCTAGATATCAATGTTATGTTTCAAATCTATTTCAAATTTATTCAATATTGATTTCAATAGCTCATGCAAAATGTGAACTATTATATTTCATTTTTGAGACACGAAATTTCAAAAAGTCAATTGTTAAAATTTCTATTAAAATATTGATCATTAGTAACTGTGTTTATTGTGCAGCTCTTATTACTCATGCTGCACCACCGGATTTTGCGAATTTTATTTAACAAAAAAATTGGAAATAATAAACAAATTGGTTTTCAGAGAAAGATAAAAGTCATAGCTCTTATTCATAGCATCGTATAAATAAGTAACAA
>NNCF01130013.1:0-13372 GCA_002313205.1 Laupala kohalensis
TTCTTTCCAGTCGGAGCCAATGCCTTTTTCCAGAACCTCCCCTCGCCGTGGGGGACAACGTTCTAAAATTCTATCTTTCTGTAAAATCTTAGGTCTTATCTACGACCAGAGGCAATTGGATTGAACATCTGACAGACGTAAGAGCGAGAACATTACAGCCTCTGAATTTATTGAAGTATCTGAGTATCAGGGAATTGGGCGATGATCGCTCCTCCTTACTCCTGGTTTATCGAGCATTTATAAGATCTCGGCTCGATTATGGCTGCATTGTATATAGCTCTGGTCGTGAAAGCTATTTACAGAAGTTGGAAAGTGTCCACCACGCAGGAATCCGACTAGTTACGGGAACCTACCGTACTAGTCTCGTTCTGAGTTTTTATGCCGAGAGTGGCGAACCATCTCTTTACCTCCGGCGACAACTCCTCATGCTACGATACTTTTGCCACGTGCTTACTTTAGCCGACAATCTGGTACATAACGCAGTATTTCATCCTTCCTCTTCTTCCATGACAACAGACAGAGCAACCAAACCTTTTGGATATCGCTCCAAACAAATTTTGGAAACCTTGATTATACGCACACCTAATGTCTTAAATCAAGGTATCAGTACGACTCCTCCTTGCGCTTTGCACAAGCCGAAGATTATTTTAGATCTTCTGCAACATGACAAGAAGAACACTTCAGCTGCGATGTTGAGGATATACTTTCACTTAATCCTCGACAAACACCGGACCTATATTCCTGTGCTTTCAGACGGGTCGAAGCAGGCAGATGGTGTCGGCTGCTCCGTGGTGTTTTTCCGTAAGACCTGTGGCTACCGTCTTTGCGACATGTGCAGCGTTTACACCGCTGAGTGCTATGCCATTTTGAGAGCACTGCTATCAACAAAGTTCTCCCACGGTTCAAATTTCCTGATTTGCTCTGATACACTAAGTGCCCTTCAAGCAATCGAGACTATGTATCCAACTGGTAAGTTGATCCAGGATGTGCTTTACTCCCTGCAAAGTTAGGCAAAGAACATAATATTTTACTGGATTCCCGGACACGTCTGCTTCCTCATTTCCTCTGATTCCCACGTTTCCGCACAGGCGGCATGCCTTAATAATCGCGTGGATTTCTTCACGATTCAAAAAAGGGATCTCCTAAATTCCATCAAGACAAGCATTCTGAGTGAATGGAACAATGATTGGTTGGCTGTTGAAGGGAATAAGTTCCGACTAATTATGGAGCAGTTCCTGACCTACAGGCGCGACGAGGTCATGCTGACCGCCTGCGCATAGTACATTGTCCTCTCACTCATTGGTATCTCTTACTATTTGATGATGTACCCGTTTGTGAGGAGTGTAGCTCTTCTCTGACAGTGCGTCACGTACTAACTGATTGCAGAAAATACACCAGAATACGGAGACAAATTGGTCTCGCTGCTGATTTACCCCCAAATCTCGGAAATGAAACGGATGATGTTAATAAACTTGTGGGTGAGGGGGGTATCCATAGGCGTGGTGAAGCCAACCTCCCTAGGGGAGTTAACCCTAAACAAATCCTGTCCTCTGGGGTTCCGGGGGTTGGGTCTAGACCGGCACCCTATTCCAACTTCCACTACCAGATGGCAGTGAAAGAGGGAACATCGAAATTGCAAATGTGGTTCCGACCATAAGGTTGCAACAAAATTGAAATGGGTCATAATTATCGGGAGCAGAGAACCATGCGTTATTATTATTATTATTATTTCGACTGNTCGATCTCTACGCCAAAACAATATAGTAGTATTATCTTTATTTCGACGTCGCATGACGACGTTGTCTTCAAATTCCGTGAAATACGACGTCGGGATAACGTCGTTTATTTGACGTCGTACTTCGATTCCATCTCGACGTCGAAATACGGCGAAAGTAGGCTCAACGTTAGCGATTTCCGCGTGGGTCACTATCGATTATTTTTACATTTCACTCGTCAATCGCAACACAAAAGGTTTCTATTCTTTATATGGGGTGATCGTGTGGTAATGAGGGTGTCAACGTCAGCGGTAAAAAATGATTTATTTAACACCAGCGATGTTTGACCACCACAGCGATTGTCTTATAGTCCGATATCTATACATCAAGTTCGGTTGAAATTGCTCCAGGCACTCTCGACTTATGGCGCAATACACACATAAAACATGTCAGCTCCTATTTCACCCCCTTAGGGGTGGATTTTCGTTAAATCCTTCTTTAGCAGACTTCAACATCCTAACAGTAAAGAAATATTGAGTGATACAGTTTCTAGTATCACTCACAGTGGTACAGTTTCGATCAACATAAATTTACCTACGAGAATTTTCAGGGTTTTGAATTGCAGTTAATTTATTTCCGTATGCAGGTTTGAAACTTGCAATAAATTGTATTATAATAGAAATAAACTTAAGCTAGAAAATTTGAGATATAAACTCTCGTGTACATAGATCAAGATTTCATTTATTTATTATGTCGATTCAAAGTGTAACTTTTACCTTACTTTACCATTCATTTTATTTAAGTCTATTAATATATTTCTCTCAATATATTATTTATGATATAAAAGTTGACATTACCTCCTGGATGTGATCTGCTAATACGAAAGACTGTGAAGAAATCTCGATCTGAAATTATTAGATATTAATGAATTTTCTTAAATTATGGTTCTTGTTAATTATTCTTGAATTACTTTTATTATTGACACACTGTATGTGATTTTGAACGAAAATGCGAGAAATATGATATATTTATGCTTAGTAAATGAACTGTTAAAATATTGTGTGTGTTCACATTTTACCTCCGTGTGTGTTGGTGATGAATGATGTTAAAACAACACAAAGTATGAGAAGATCCATTTTTCTCACACTCGTATCTTCAAATAAACTTGTAAGATCTTGTGTTGAAAATGGTAATCCATAGAACACGCAAATAAATTTGAGAATGTTATTGAGAGAGGTCTATACGTTGGAAATAACTCGGAGCTCGACGCGAAGAGAACTACTGATCTGAGGAGCGAATGATTGCTTTTAATGAGTACTGATATATTTTCTCCCAAAAGAGAAAAAATACAGTACGATGGAAATATTGTATAAAAGATGACTATTGTGCACGATCTTAGTCTAATGAAACATTTGGTTATGTGACAAAGCAGACGAAACGCTTACTAGGGTATATCTGCACAGCACATCTCGTATCTTCTCCCTCGTGTCAGGTAACACGCTAAACTCTCCTTAAGCCTATCTACTCACTTTCAGGTTCTAGCATTCAATCATTTGTCGCAATCGATTTATAAAGAGATCAGAGGGTTGAANACTGAACGTCGTTAATTAAAATGCCCCAGACTTGGAGTGTTTTTAATTTTAAACAATGCTGGATTATCCAGTAGGTCAGACTAGGAAGTGGACTAGGGCCCCGGAAATTATAAAAACCCATGAAAATAAAGAGAAATAATAAAAAAAATATATACCCAATATAATGTAGTTATTAGACATTCTTTTGTTATACATAACAAATGCATTTATTTATATTTATTTTAATGCAAGTATAAATTTTAGAGATAAAATTTATAAATAAAAATATTTATACCCCCCAGGGGACTTACATCTAGTAAGTACGTGATTGGCAAACGCGGGGCCCCGAGCTGAGTCAGACATTGTTTCCACTTACTTGTGCAAGGTTTCTTTCCTTTCTCTTTTCTGACCTTCCTTGGTCACCTCTTGTTCTTTTTGATCCCGACGCTATTAGAGGTAGAGTATTTTTCATTTTCCTCAATCCTCTCATTTACTGACCTAGTGAAAGCGTTTCCCTAGCGCTCTCTACGATATCCGTAAATAAATCACGATGCTATTCATATGCATGCTTGATAGGATATGGATGATTGTGATAGCCTGTTTCACAAGCAAGAATGGGCTTTGGAGGTAGTCGTCTGTATGATCTATTTTGGAATATGATTTGGAATATGATGAACCAGTCATCGGCAGAGAACTAGAGAATTTTATCCACCACATCCGGATTGTGGAGAAAACGTACAAGACATTGGAATAAACGCATTTAATAGGTGTGTAATGCAGAATTTAATGCAAGCGTTTCTCTGGCAAATGTCACTTCCGTCCACTCCTCATCAGAATCACTCATCGTCGCGAAAGAAGGAAGACGAAAGTCTTCGAACTCAGAAGTCTTACCAGTATTATCACTCACAATCTCGTCAGCATTCAGATCAATGTCATTCATGCCTTCTAACAAAGCCTCATCAGAACCATTGGATGCGTTTTGCGAATTTATACGCAATGTTCGACGGCATATTGGACAGGCCCGATAATGCGATGTTCATTGTTCGATGCATGGTTTACAAAAACTATGCATGCCAGGTGTGGTGTGTGTATGAGCGATCGGAACAACCTCTGCTAGACAGATAGAACAAACTCTGACACACGACATGTTTTGTTGTTATCNCGCTGTGTGAATACACCCTTCGTAGACGACAGCTGATGTTGTTGACAAGGTGGTGTTCTCCAGTAGTTTGAAAAGTGTGAACAATGCTTTCAACCTGTAAGTGTGAAAGGGTGTGACGACAACCAATACACATGAATTTTTTCCTTTTTAACACTGTGGAAGAGGAATGCAATACACATGACGATAGATGTTATACATTGTCTGAGGCGGTACAGTGATGAGCGTTGTAGACTGCGAAGCGTTGTCTGATGTGACACAGGCATGGGGTGTCGACTCTAAAGTGTTGTCTGTAACGCTTCAGAGTCCATACCAACGCCATTACACCTGTAACACGTGCTTCAGAGTCGACATTCCCTGCTATCACACCTGTGACAGACAACTCTTACTTACATACTTACAACACTTATATACACAGGTTTGTTGTGCAGGCTAGGCTTATATACACAGACAAGACCTGTGCTCAAACCGGCACATGTGGAGTGCTCAAACCGACACGTCATTGTTCTTATCGGATCTCCACCCCCTTTTTTTAAAGCGACACATATGTTTCTTACTATCTCACCCCCACCTCCACTTCTGCGTACTTCTTATGAATGCTTCAACCGTCATGAGTTGTCACAGTAGGGGATGCGACCCACGAGAGTTGTGCCTAACCCGGCATACCTGTTATTCTTATGGGTGAAACTGTGCTTAAACTAGTACATGCGAACATGGCTTATCGCATCTCACCCCGTTTTGTCTCTTATCTTATATCTTATCTCTGTTTAAACCGGCTCATATTTGCTACTCACTATCATAATGAGGCGCTCGAAGTACAGAGAAAACAGGTTTTTGCAGTGTCATATCAGAGTAATGTGCTAGTGCCATGTACAATAAAAATGAACTTACATTAACACAACTGCTTGCTTGATTGCTTATTACTATTGGTGCTATAAGATATTATTTGAACTGGAGATTTGGTTTTGACGAACAATAGGGAGAAAGGAAGATAAAATTTATAGGTAAACATAATATTGCAAAAATGTCGATAATTTTATTTACGATATTTATCACAATTTGAATCTAGAATCTCTAGCAAATAAATGCCTCACCTTATGTTTAATAATGTATTTATCAACTGATGCTTCACTTCCTCTCGGAGGAACCCATGATAGAAATAATTTCTTCTTCCCGTCTGCTATTGCTTTCAACATTGATACATACTGAGGAGCTGTAATGAGATAATTTTCATACAAGATATTTTGACAAAAAGGAAGATGTAGAAAATACTGTCAATATGAAGCCTAAACATCTATTATATTATAGTTAATAGACAACGATTGCTTTGCTATATCCTGTCAGCTGTTAGTATTATTATTATTATTATTATTATTATTATTATTATTATTATTATTATTATTATATCATATATAATCATCATATATGTAAAAAAAAATGTTTAAATTTTGTTGTTAAAGATACCAAAGAAACAAACTTTGAACTCCTAGAAGAAGAATTAAGCTCAGGAAAAAATGTAATATCTCGAATTTGGGCAATGTATAAGCCTCCTAACACTAAAATTAAATGCTTTGTGGAGGAATTCAATAACATTTTAAGTAAGGTAACAAGTAAAAACTTAATTGTAATTGGAGATACTAATATAGACACTCTTACGAATGAAAACAATCTAATAGCTTCAAAATTCTTAAATGTACTGACAGTTAATAATTTGCATCAATGTTTAAATAGCTTCACGAGAGAAGAAATAAAGAATAATACAACCACGCAATAATGTATAGACCATAAAATGATAAGAGGAAATTATAAAAGTGTAGAACCATTCATTTACAAAATTAAAATCTCAGATCATTATGTCATGGGCATATCCATAGAATACTCAAATATTAATGTAAATAGATGTTATGAAAAAAGTCAAAATAAAAACTGGTATATTAATAAAAAAGTGCTTAATAATAACTTAAATAAATTAAATTTAGACATTCTTAAGGAAAAGGAAGCTAAAGAAATATATGGTGTAATAAGTGAAATGTTTGAAAAATAACATTTGAAACAAATGGGAAAATAAAAAGGAAAAACAACAATATTAAACCATGGATGAACAAAGAGTTAAGAAATTTATTATTTAAAAGAGATACAACCTTTAATAAATGAAAAAAAAACAGCTGTATCAAATGTAGAAGCTAAAAATGCACTAAGATTAGAATACAAAGCACTAAATAATAAAATCACTTCACAAATTATAGCACAAAAAAGAATATACTATTCTAAACAATTTGAAAATAATAAATTTAATGCCAAAAAACATGGCAAACAATAAATGAATTAATTGGTAGCAAAGAAAAAATATCTTTAGACAAAATTATAACAGAAAAAATTGGTAAAATAGATAATATTAAAAACATAAGTAATAATTTTGCACACAATTTTAAAAAACAAATTGACAAAATCTCATATAGTTGTGAAATAGAAACATTCAAGTGTAGTAAAAATAACTCAGAATTAAATTCATTTTATTTACCTGAAGCAGATGAAGACGAGATAAAAAGTATTATTATAAAAATGGATAATAAAAAGGCACCAGGTATGGACCAAATTAAAATAGAGCATATTAAAGAAAATGGAAAAGTATTAATGCGACTAATTACTTACATAATTAATAAATGTATACAAACGGGAGAATTTTCAAGAAACATAAAAGAAGCAATTATAAGACCAATTCATAAAGGGGGTTCTTACTTCGAATATAAAAATTATAGACCAATTTCAATTTTAAATTCAATAGGAAATTTTTTTTGAAAAATACATTTCACTTAAATTAACAAATTACATAGAAAAAAACAATTTAATAATAGAAGAACAATTTGCTTACCAAAAAAATAAACATACAACAATTCTCTTAGAGAATTTTGCAGATTTAGTTAATACACAATTAGATAAAGGTGAACACCTATTAATATTATCTTTCGATATGTCCAAGGCATATGATGTGATCAATCATGAAAAATTAGTAACTATTTTAGATAAGATAGGAATTAGAGAAATTACATCAAAATTATTAGAAAGTTATCTATGTGAGAGATCTTTTAGAGTCAAAATTGAGAATAATTAATGTGATAAAATAAGTAGGGATAAAGGTATTCCTCAAGGCAGCTTTCTGGCTCCATTGCTGTATATAATTTATGTGAATGATGTAAAAGAATGTAAAAAAATGTTTTTTATATATGCCGACAACAATTTTATCATATCTTTCAAAAAAGATCAAACTAAAGCAAAACAAATTTTACAAAATGAGTTTGAGAATTTCCGAAAATGGACCCATGACAAAGGATTCACCGTAAATCATAATGAAACAAAACTACTTCATATAACTACATCACATACTAAAAGAATAGACTCCCAAATAATATTTCATAACAAAAAGTATTTACATAAAAAATTTCAAAATTGTAAGTGTTCAGATAACATTGAAGAAGTAAACAGTCTAAAATACTTAGGTATAATCATTGACAAGAATTTTCTATGGAAAGACCATACTTCAGATATTGCAAAAAAACTGAGAACTTGTATATGGAGGATGGAATGAATAAAAGATATAACACCTAAACATATACTTAAATTAATCTATTTTGCACTTTTTGAATCAGTTCTAAGATACGGAATTACCACAAGGGGCTCAACATCAAATTCACATATAAATTTTTTACAAACATTACAAAATAAGGCACTTAAATGTTTCAGTAAATTTAAATATAGTAATATGAACGAAATGTATGTAAATGAAAAAATTTTAAATATAAGAAAGTTATATGAATTTGAATTGTTAACAAAAAGTAGGTTTAAGGAAAATCAAATAAAAACACATGAACACAAGTATAAAACAATGTAAAAATATAATTTTCAGGTACCTACTGTATTTAATAAATATGGAGAAAGGAAAATAGATTATATGACACCTAAACTTTTAAATAATTTATCAGACAATCTGATTGAAATAGAAACTATATTTAAATTTAAAAAGGAACTAAAAAAGTGTATGTTAGACAATAATAAATAACAATAAATGTAAATATTTCCATGTAAATACTATTAGATTGAATTAATTTGTGTAAATACATCAAAACACAGATACTAGTAAGTATAATATAGAAAGCAGCAGAAGAAGAATACAAGGAAAAATTATATATATATATATATATATATATATATATATATATATATATATATATATATATATATATATATATATATCTCTGACAAGTTCAGGAGAACTTAGAGAGATTTTTAAGAATATTTTGTGAGAATGAGAATTTGTTAATGTTATAAAATTTTTAGGAAATAATATGTTAGATTATTATTATTTTCAAGTTTGTATTTATTATATTATTCTCTTTTTATATAATATTTTTATGCTGAACACACTTGAATATGTGAAATTGAGCTATAGTTTGCTAATCACGGATTTCTTCCAGGTAACTTTGGCCACCAATAAAAATTGACACATAGTTTGTAATTTCGTTTTATCTCTGAATCTGTAATATTTTCAATCTTAAATTGTAACTTTAAAATTTACAGATTTCCTGCTGTAACTGATGGGCAAAATAAAAGATTTCTAAAAGAAGTTGTAGAATGTGTTTTTGATATTTCAAGTTAAACTGATTTTTTTTCATTAAAAAAATATGCGTTCGTATATAAAAAGAGAGTATTCGAATGCAGAATGTTTATAATTGTTTCTTCCGGAAATCCAAAAAAAGAAAACATAAAGCGGGTAATTTGCATAAAATTTAGAAAGTATTTTTTAATCGACTGCAAAAAAGAACCCGCAAGTGTCTGCGATGTATGAAAGTAGTTTGGTTGTAAGTTCTTCGATATTAGATTGAATTCTTCCATGTTGTATTTTGCCTTGTTTTTTATTAAATTTTACGACATGGATGTTATGTATCGTAGCAACGGATGTAAAAAGAAACGTATTGTTTTGATAGAGCGTCGATATAACTAATTGTCTATCCGTTTCGAATCAAAAAGCTTTTTCCTTCTTTTGTGTGGTAACCCCTTTTCTTGTTGGAATTTACGACATTTATATACATCTCTAAACTTGAATTGAGGGTTTTAATAGTTTAAAGAGCAGAAAAATGTACACTTCGAGGTCAAACTATCAGTGCATTTTTTCTTCTCTCGAGACCTCTTTACGCTTTGAGAAAGCCACACATTCTTGTGTCAGGTAGGCTGATCTCTCGTCAACAGGCACAATTAAATCCATTGTGGAACGAGGGATGAAAATATCCCGTGTCCTCGAAAACCATCCCTACCCCATTTGAATGTTTCACATGCTATAAATGGATGTATGTCAGGCACCTACACATTTAATGTGTTATTCTGGTAAAGAANTTATAAATGGATGTATGTCAGTCACCTACACATTTAATGTGTTATTCTGGTAAAGAATGTGGCAAACAAGAAAAAAAAGAAAAACTGTTTTATTATTTCCTTATAAAATTTTGAACATACACTTTTTGATAAAATATGTCATTATTGCAATAAATTTAAGAAAATTATTTCTTCAATTTTTGTTTTTTAAGCAAATATTGNATTATTTCTTCAATTTTTGTTTTTAAGCAAATATTGTATCGTATCTATATGATAAAGACTATTATAATAAATTCAACGTTCTCTTGTGGGTTAGTAATTCATCTCAGACAAAACGAACGGATGGAAGTTAAGTAAAATTCACCTAATTTATTATTACAAATACATATTTTCCTCGTATAATACACGGTTTTCATGTAAAAAATCAATAACCAAAAATGTGCATAACATAATGAAATATTTTTAGTTGTTTTTCATAATTCCTGATATTTGTCGAGCGAACAAAGCTTAAATTTGTAATTAGCGCTCTGAAATCCACACAGGAGCANTCAATAACCAAAAATGTGCATAACATAATGAAATTTTTTTAGTTGTTTTTCATAATTCCTGATATTTGTCGAGCGAACAAAGCTTAAATTTGTAATTAGCGCTCTGAAATCCACACAGGAGCAATAACTAACTACTACTTTAAAATTTTCTGGGTAATAACACTCAATGACGAGACTACGTAACGAACGACAGAAAACGGTGCGGAGATTCCATTTACACCACAAGACACATTCGTAGGCTCCTCCTGTTACATAAGCAACTAGTAGCACCCACTCGTTGGGCAGGTGATATATCCTTAAGAATTTACCAAGATACACAAGTTTTACTAGAGGTCCTTGCGGCACGTGCGCAAGTGTAATTTGTTTTTGTACTTATCAAGGTAAATGAACGGAAATAACACTACGTATAAAAAGATGACTGCTTTTTTTTCAACCAATTCAGCGAGAACCAATTTGCGAAATATTTGAAATTCCTTTAACTTATGTTTTATGTTTTAATAGAGGTTATTATTATTATTATTATTTGATATGTAGAAAATTTGAGGTATTTATACATAAAATTGTTGGAAAAAAGTAATCAAACAGTTTTATTTTAAAAATTGTAAGTATTTTTTCTTCTACATCATACAAGTACTGTACAATTTCTAAAACGAAATTATTTGTATTTTCTTAGTATCTTACCTTTAATTCCAGTTTTAACTGTGTACCACGGCGAAAACGGAACACTCCCTCCTTCAGTATTAGCTTGTATTTTCATTTCATAGTCAGAGTTAGGAATTAAATTACGGAAATCAAACTGTGTTTTCTTACTTAAAGTTTGGAATTTATGCCCTCTTCTTCGGAGTATTAAAGTGAAATTGGTTATGCGGCACTCCACTCAATTTGTTTCATACTGCAATAAATTTGTGTGAATGGAATTCATCGGACAGTTTTTCTTTATATTTAATAAAAAAATACGTACTTGCCATTGAAATGTAAAACCTTTGCCGTTGAAATGTAAAACCTGAGGCCGTAAGTGTATGACGGATTGCATATTCTGGTATTTGTGGTACTGAAAAAAAAAATGTTTTTAGTAAATGATAGTAAATTATGTAATTTCATTATGTGCCTAATAGAAAATTTTTAATACATCGTAATATTTTAATTAATATTTTGATGCACTCGATTGGAACCTCATTGAATATTAATAATGAAAAAACTTTGTATTTGGAGGAGTGCGTGACTAACCTTGGCACAAAGTACTAAAATCAGTTAATGGGACAAGTTCATCTTGATAACTCTTTCCATCCATTACAATCAGTACGACTCGTGCTGTATAATTGTGACCAGGTAACAAACCCGTGATATTATCACACACAAGGTCGTCTCCTGACCTTTTTCGTTTATCTATCGCCCAAGACCAAGTATCAATCCATTTCTTGTTCGCAGCCTTTTTCCAAGAAAGAAATCATTATTATAAAAATTGTTGTGTGGCAGGTTCAAATGTCCCACGCATCAGAAGCGCTTGCCAAAACAATACAGAACTACAGACTGAGCGCGGGCCACACTGTTATTACGGGAGAAATTGGCGCTCACGGGAGAGAAGTAGAGGAAGTATAGTAGAGAGAGAGTTATTGACTCCACTCCACCTACTCAGTTAGATATGATTATGTACGGTCCCTACAGAATTTCCGAACACACCCCACGGTCAGAATGAACTTTCACGGTCCCTGAAAAACTCTTCCTACCACGCTTCCTTCGCCCTAAATTGACTCATCTGTCTCAGTCGAACCTACTTACTGACACTATCTTTACCCAAGTCACAATTCACAATATTGCACAAGACTCGCCATGCGCTCCGTCAGTATTGCTGTCTCGTCGCCGGACGCTCCACGCCGCCGCTCGTTGCACTCTGGGTGAGTTGGGTAATAAAAGCTTAGGCTTGTCAATGCTGAGAATGAGGTTGTTATTTCTCCTTTTCTCGTGTCGCTAGTTCTATGAGATTAGGGCATCTTCCACCTCCTTTCTAGCCAGTCCCCCTTACAATCACCCGACACGTGAGAAGCCACCGTCGCCCAACAAAATGTTGACGGGGATAGGGAACACAATTCTGGAGAACAACGATCCGCTCATTTTGGATTGCGAGAATTATCTCTTTGATCTGAATGGTACCCTGAATGACGAACAAAGTACGCTTCGTAACCTTTCTACAATGATAACCTAAGCAAAATATGTTCCTTCAGAATGTATTTAAATTAAAAAAGGAACCCCCTAAATTGGAGGGGAAAAACGATTTTACGATTTCGTAATAGAGTACATGAAGACTTATATTTGAATGTTTCATTGAATGTTTTACAACACTCCGCAAATATTAATAAATCTCATCATGTCCAATATTTAAAAAACATCAATATTGTGTAATGAGCGAACTTACCTCGCGGTCTAAGCACTGAATCTGGTAATATTTCATATCGCCTTCACCTTTTGTAGAAGAAATGTTAGAACAAATTCTCGCAGAGTTGAAATCTTCGTGTAAGATTATCGGCGAAGTCTCGATATATTTGTAGGCTTAAACACAAAAATGTAGGTATTGTATTTTTCTGTAAAATATACACTAATACAATAAATAAATTAGTAAATATTTAAAATAGAGTGACTGAATTGTAGCAATAAACATTTACGGGTTACACAATATGGGGGATAAAATCCTGATTCACAACCTGAGAGACATATTCCAGTATACACGTCACAAAGCATTCCCACACAATTTCCACACTCTTGAGAACAGCTAACTCCAAAAGTACCTCTATCACATCCTGTAGAAATAAACTGTATATTTAAGTAACGAGGTTATATTCCACTGCGTGATATTTCGTATTTTTATTTTTTTCGAAGATATGCAACATTAGTGCTTACTATGAATCCACTACATGGTAAACTCTATGATAATTAATGCCAGATAAATATCCTTCATTTTTTTCTCAAAAATACACTTCAGACTTTGAACTTAATGTTAAAATATGATTTTACCTT
>NNCF01130016.1:0-24232 GCA_002313205.1 Laupala kohalensis
CGAAAAAATAAAATAATTAGAAAGATTAAACTGAAAAACAGAGAGCTCATTCACAACCGCAGCTAACGCCAGGAGCAGGCTAGCCAAGTTTGTTTGTTAATTTTCTTTGTACTAATATTTGTCTAGAGCAAATTTAATTAATAGTTCTTTGCAAAATAGTATTTTTAGTACATTTAAACAATTTATGCAAGTTTGTCATTATTTCGCGTAATAATCCCGATATATCGATATTTTCTTTCGATATATCAAATGATCGATATAATAAATTTTAAAATCATCGGTATGATATAGCGTCTTTCATCAACGTTCTTACCGGTCGGATAGTTGAACACGGATAGCTCATCCGTCCGGTAAGGATAGATCACAGATTATGTTAGGATCACAAATTTTGTTACCTTCTATAATCTGTGGAGTAGATTCTCCACGCTCTGTTCGTAAAGGATAGGTAAGTTTGTCCGGCCGATAGGTGAGCGGATACACATTATCGGGGAGAGTGAACTCAAATATGGACGCCCAGGAGGTTACAAATAACTTTATTTTTAAAACTTGGTAACCTCAAGATTAGTTAGTTTCTTTTATATTAGATCAGTGATCTCATGCTTTGAAAAAAAAAAAAAAAGATATTACAAAATATATCTCGAAAATAAGTATGAATAATAACTCTCAAATCAGTAAAGAGAAACAGAAAGAAAAAAAACAACTAGCTAAAGCTTAAGAAATTTTTTCCGTTATGGTAATGTTACATGAGGCATACAATTTTAATGAAAAATATTAATTGATAACAATGTTTAAAGTTTTTTATATTGCAGTTTTGGGAATCGTCCTTTTCTTGATTATTTTTCAATTAATATTTGCTTCATTTTGATTCATCCTAACTATTTTCAGTCTGCTCCTCTATGAAATACAAGCTTGAGTTACATTATTTTGCGTGGCAGTATCTAGTGTTTTGTATCGATTGCTTAATGAAAACTCAGTTAGTTAGCTGCTCAGGCAGACCCGGCAGATCGTGAAGACCTACTAAAAAAACTGATGAGTTGTGTCTGTGACGTATAGTGACAGAATATATGTTGTGCGACTCGATGGACATGAGTTTATAGAACGTAGTGTGGTAGTGATGATGGAGTGAATAATAATTATGATGTAGGAAATATAAGTTTCCAAAACGTTAACTGTAAAGAAGTGTTTTACTCTCCTGGACCTCTCTTCAAAAATCAGTATTTATTATTTAAGGTTTTAGTTATTGAATGAAAATTAATGTTAATTAGACATATACTTGTACTTGAGCTTACACTTAGACGTATAGGCACTCTTATGACAAGGAATGAATTTGACGTGACATAGTATTCAACATATACAAGTCGCCTGTGTCCCATTGCTTTTCGCTCCATTTCTGCGTAGTCGAATTGAGAAAATCACACGATTGAAGTATCGTACTTTAGAGCATTGATAGATGTATCGGATATTTCCTATTACATTGTCTTTCACGTTTTCCACATAACATTTAAAAATTACATCATGAAAAGACGCTACTTGACTCATTTATTTGATAAGGAAGTCCTGACAAATGAAAGAATTTGGTAATTGGTAAACAATAAACGTAGTATATCATACCATGCACTATTTATAACTGTTCTGATGTCTCGTTTACACTTGTTTACATACGAAACCGAGTGAAACTTACCTACATCTCGAAGATATGGGCGAAGTAGTTAGGTTAAATTTTCTTAGTAAACAATAATAAGCAAAATGTTACCGACGGTGAAAGAGTGTGTAGATGGAACAATCAAGTTAAACACGTCGCACAAAAGGGGACTTTTAATAAAATATAAGACCTTGATTTTTAGTAGATATTTGTTAGTACTTATTATTGTGAGAAACATCTTACAATTATGAATAAATTTACGTAAAATCATACCTACTATGCGTGTTAGTAAATAATAAATCTACTCACCGGTTTTATTTAGAAGTTCCAGGTGTCATATCATTGTTTACATCGCAGTATGCAAATTAGTGTACAAGAAATTCAATTTTTATATATTCTCTTCGTACGTTATATGCTCGCAATTAAAATGTTGACATACTGTCTTTATTTTTATAAGAACACTCTTGGCGAAGATGCAATGCAATTTAAATTGGGAAGAAATTGACGAGCGAAACACTTCATATGACAGATCTGATTCTATGATATTCATTTCCAATGTACATTACTCCAAAGAAGACAAATAATTATAAAGTATTAATAAGATAGTATTATGAAGAGAGTATGCTAAACATTCATATTACTTCTATATTATTCATAGAAGCTGCAAGGTATAAATAAACTTTCACACAAAGACTTCTCTGGTTGTGTTGCACTACCTTCCTTTCTCTTCCGATCTGTTATATGATCATCTCGAAAGTAATAGTGAATGCGCGACACGCCGGCACGTGACTGCCCGAGTGTCTACAAGGAGCTTCCTGTCGCCCACGCGCTCTTCTTGGCTTAGTTTCTTCCCTCCTTCACCTGCGCAGATCATCCGGCAGATTACAAGTGAGAACACGAAGTCTCAGCAATAAGGAAGCGCAGCGTCGATCCCACGTTCGAAACGTGAACCGATGTGCAGGATGATGCGATTTTTCTTTCGTTTGATGTTTTAATGCAGACAGTTTACAATAAATACATAGCGCTCTTTTATTCAAATCTTGGTAAATATTGCAAGAAATTAATATTTAAATCTAGTATCCTCTGGGACGGTCAAGCAAGTGTCAACAACAACGATGTATAAAGACATTGACTTTTGCCCCAAACTGCACACCAGGACGCATGATGGGCAAGATCGTTGGAGTACCTGACGCAGCGTTATAAATTGTTACATATTATTTCTATAAAATCCCATTTGAAGAATGATCCCATGAAATGGAATTTTGCAGAGGTTTGACAATACGAAAGTTAAAGACATGGTTTTATTCTTGTCTGTACTGTTAAAAATATTTGAGGCTAAAAACAATTTTAAATGAAAGAAAGTTAGGATGAATCATAGAAATACAGATATTATTGAATAAACCCTTAAGTTTGAGAATGTGTATTTCTGGTCGCATCACATATATTTGTAAAGATTTAGCACAAAGGTCTCAGTACCGGTATTTACTGTTTGTTTGTACCTCGAACTTCAATTTATAGGCAGGCACTTCAATAATCTTGACTAAAAAAAGTTTGTGAATGAGTGCCACAATGAAGTGTTCTCGAGCCAGTACTACAAACGCAGTATATATGTATTTAACAGAGTCATGCTATGCTACCATAGCGGAATTTGTGGATGTCAATTAGAGAGGAAAGGAAAGTAGCGACTTGCAATACATTTGATGAAGGTTCCTGTCGGATAAAGAATCAAAATGAATAGAAAAGAAGTATACTACATGAATTTCACTAACCGACGAATATTTTTGACATCAATTACAATCAAATCTCACTGAATACAACATGTTAATACAAATATCATTGGATGACACTGGATAGAAAGCTTCAATATGCGAAAAAAATGAAGATTTTACTATCAAATTTCTAAATATGTGTTGACTGTTGATGTGATATTCTCTATTCGTACGGAGAAGAAGCATATTTTGTACTAATATATCCTTAAACTACATATACCTTTGGAGTATGATTATGGGGTTGTAACACGAAAACAGATTCAAAAAATACAGACACCGTTCAAAACAAATGTTTGTGTAATATTGCCATTGGTGTAGACCGCTTAAGAAAGTACAATTTACGGTGTGATGTAAGGACATCGATTCACAAAGAAGAAAATCAACAAGTGTGCTCACAAACATGCAGAGTGCCTGCACAAACATGAAAATGTAGAGATTGTTATCCTACTTAACTTCACTGAGGATGTCACAAGAAAGCACTAGACCGGATGATTCAGGTTGAGTAGCGATTTTAAAAGCCCCGTTTCCCAGGACTAAAATATAATGGTTCTAAGCCTCACAACAAATCAATACTAAAACTAGTATGGGGACTAGAACTAAAAGCCCACAAATCTGTAAATTTAAGATAAATCAATAAATAATTCAGTAACGTTATTGTACAGTATTAATAACAAAATACTATTAAAATTTGGTTGCACTTAAAAAATCCTTTGAAGCCAATTCAGCATATACTAATTGGCTGGTTAACTTTCCGTACTTAATTTATTTTCCTACTTCTAAAATATTGATCATTTTGTTTCTTTGCGCATGTCAGTTCACTCATAATATGACGTCATTCGGAATCATTTCTCATTATCAACGAAGGCACTCAACGGCAAGGTCATTAGAGTCCTCATTCGCATATTAACAGTAACATAGCAACGGGATGTTTTACTCCTACTATACATTCATGGTAGTTAAACTTCATGGAATCACAGGTCCAGACTGATGAGATTTGAAATAAAAGTTACCAAGGCGTGTAACATTTTTTAACAACTTTACATAAGTCTGCTCATAAATTGAAAATAATCATATAACGACAAAATGTATTTTAATAAAATTTTAAAATTGTGTGGTAGTATGATCCCTTAATGCTGACTGACAATTCGTCCTATTTTCACGAACACTTGATGTTCCGTGAAACTTCGCTCAGAAACTTCGCTGTTTGCCCGACAGATAGCGTCGAAGGCATCACCCCCTCGGTCAGCCAGCACTCCCTAAGTATTTCCTTCGATTTCATATGTAGGATGACGGAATGCCAACTTTTGAAATATGGTTAAATAACAAAATATATTAATAATACGCGAATTCATCAAATATGTTACCACCGTAAGATGCAAATACATAACAAAATTTGTGGGACAATACTCTGACATTCGAATTCACATTCCACTACAAATTCAAAGAACATTTTCAATTTTAGCGTTCAAAATTGACGTGGGGATGGGATGAAATTTCAATTTTAGCGTTTTGACGTGGAGATGGGTGGAGCAAAATGTAGTTCTTTCCAGTTTTCACATGTGGCTTGAAAATGGAGAACTCAAAGAAAACTAAATTGTTAGGGAAAATTCCCTTTTACCAAGTCTATACAAAAGAAAAAATACCAGTACCGGAGATCTATTCTTCACTGACAGAAGAAAATAATTTTCCAAATAACAAATTTAAGGTTAACGGATGAAAACACTTTATTTGCACTCTACTGGTATTAAAATACATAAGTGTTATCATTCTGTTGCCAATGTTGTTGTTAGTGCAAAGGTGAATTATCGGAACCGAACTTGAAGAATAGGGAAAATCGGGACACTTCGACGTGGATTCTTAATTACTTTTTTTTTAAATTGGAAACAGCCGTACTTAACTCTTGGTCTTCCCTTAGAGGAACCTCAGTGAGAGGACGGTAGTTTATTTTGCGCTTGTAATTTCTAAACAAACCACAAAAGATTTACATTGATCGGTTCTTTTATTTAAATGTTGGCATTATAAGAGCAATAATATATTAATTGATTTAAGAAGTGAAAAATGGGAGAATAGGTATACAAGTTGCATAGTTTTATATGTCAATAAGTATTTACATCAAAATAATTATGTATATTTGTTATCTGTTTCCAACATGACACGAGAGAGGAAAAAGAAAGAAGAAAAAACAGCAGAGTCTTTCGTGGAACACCGCAAACGTTTGGTCCATCGCTGTGACCCCCTTCGTGGGGGCCGAATAAACCAGTCCTCCCAACCCCTTAGGCCATTATGCAAAAGCAGAACTCAGGCCATCAGAATCAACGCACTCAATAACTGAATATTTCGTTTTGAAACAAAGAGAGGGTGCGGAGTCATTCTTAAAACGTAATAGTTATCACATGAATGTGGCAGAAAAATGGTTAACCCGCATTCTTCAGACGTTTTTTGTAAAAACTGTTGGTATTTTAGTTAACAAATGAAGAAACACTGCGAGTAAACATAAATAGTGGTACATACTAGTCGAGATTACCATCATTACTACTCACGATGATGAATCGGATCTTTAAACCGAGCTCCCAAGCTACCCTAGGAATTTCTTGCCAAACCACCTTCATAGACTGCATTTGACCAAAAAGTAAGTCATCTAATGTTCATATACCTGAAGAGGAATAGTTTTCAAATGATGTCGACGTACAATTATAAAAATGATTCTATTCCTTATTATTATGCAATCATAAAGAAAGCTCGTAGCTCTTTTTCTGTGGCTTTTCTAAAAATACAACTGACGTTGATATCAAATATATTCCAGCTTCCCGAGTTAAGAAATAGTGATTATACGAATCCCAAAGCACTGAACAAACAAACTAACAGAACAATGAACAAGGTCGATGAACATGTCGAAGCAACATCTATGTATGTGGAGTTGAAAGAGAAACAGTGAATGATACGTATTTACTTTCTTAAATTACGTGAAATATGTTGAAAATTAATTTTTAAGAAGTTATTGTATCCTATGAAAATTGTATTTATTTTCACATGACAACAGTCGTTTAACAGAGTTTATTATTTGCACAATATGCATTAAATCATCTGTATGAATGAATATTAATAAAGGAATTTGAGAAAAATTTCAAAATTTCATAATCGTAAGAATGATGAAAAAAAATTAACTGTAAAAAAGCAATTATAAACTGCATACGACCACGTGAAGAACAATAAACTAATTTACTCTCCGGAGACAAGCAAAGGATTCCCACCAGTGGCCCGGAGGCAGAGGCGGATTTAACGTTTCAACACACTCTTAACAACAACAAAAGTTAGGTACGTGTTATAAAATTAACATAATACCAACAAATTTGTATTTAATGAAAAAAAAAGTTTTTTCAGAAGTACGTATTATTGTTAAACTATAGATAATTAGGAAAATATGGTATTTAAATCGTAAGTAAGCGCAATTGTTCTACGGGGTCAAATCTACCATGGCTTTCGCAACTATGAATAGTTGTGTACTTGAACAAAATGATTCAGTACAACGACTAAACGACGGCATCCCGACGTTGCATAGCTCGAAACTTGAAGTACAGACGACGAAAATTGACAGTTTTCTCGTCGATCAACCGTACACTGATGATAATTTGAATTTCTGAAGGTTAATATTGGCGAATACTTAATTATTATTTTAAATGATGATATTTTCACATGTATTAATACAAAAAGAATAAATTTCAAGTATATTCAAAATTAAGAAACTTTTGGATACATAAAAACTTTTTTCTTGGTATTTAAAGATATATTTTTAAGATTCTAGAGATAATTACTATTTATCTATTTACTATTCATGGCACCAATACTGTGGTGCTAACTCTTAGACAGACTCGTAACTTGTAACAGAAGATAGTAAAACATTACACAGTAATTGCTCAGTGGTAGCGTTCTCGCCTTCAGAGGGAAAGTAACCTGGATCGAATACTGGTGCTGTCGGATACCTGAAGACGGACTTCGAAGAAAAGACCATGGAGTTGTAATAAAAATGAATATCGTCAAAAAAGTCGTATAGAGAAGAAAGCATGCAGATAAGTCGACGTCGAATCAATATTACATACTCACTGGTTGGCAAAGTACTCTACTATAGGTTCCCTTTTCTTATCTTGTAGATTAGCTACTTAAGCTGCGAGAGTTAATGTTGTACGCTGTAGTACAGAAGGACGAAAATTTACGTCATAGCAGACGGATGTTAGGTCTGCGAGCTCATGTCTGTCAGGCTGGCAGCCAATACATTAGCTATCCCAACTCAGATATGTTTTTTCCGCACAACAACCCCGGAAACTACGATCTCTGTACCAAAAGCGAACACTTTTGATTGTTTTTACATTTCACTCCTCCTCATCATCAACATAAAGGGTTTTTACTCCTTATAGGGGTGATCGTGTACTTATGTGGCAATGAGGGTTTCACTTAACTTCAGCGGTTCGAAAAATGATTCTTTCATTTCCAATGTCGGTCGTTTTTTGATTAGTTTTACCTGCCTCTCATTCCCACCCCAACCCTAAGGGTGCTATGGGTATATTATTCTAACTTACGAAGCGTCGAAGGCATCCTTATATTACTAAATGCCACCGAAAACTATGGTTTTTAATTCGAATATCGGATTTTATCATTATATTTATTGTTATCTTCTTCTCACCCCCACCATAGGGTACAGGGATGTGCTGTCCGTTCTTGTCGTCCGATAGTCAGCCATCTATGTATCTAGTTTGGTTGAAATTTTTTAATGAATTCTAGAATGATGGGATACATACATAAAACATGTCTACACCCCCATTTCACCACGTTAGTAGTGGAATTTCGTAAAATCCTTTCGTAGCGGAAGTCTACACACTAATCAGCAAAATTTCAAATGTGTAGGTTTTGTCATTTCTGAGATTTCGTGATTAGTCAGTCAGTCAGTTGAGGTATTTCGCTTTCATACATAGAGACTAGCGGAGTCCCCGCGGTTTTGCTCATCTGAATTTTGTAATATATCTCCAACTTGATTCCCACTTTTCCATTGACATTCAGTGAGAATTTTATCCATTCATGTCGGAGGTTTGGTAGTATAGGTGTGTATCCTAAATCCTGATATTTACTGATGTAATTAAGAAAAAAAAAGTTCCTCCTTCACCCTCTCTTACACCTTCATTTCCACTTCCCTCTTATTCTACTTCACCACCCCTTTCTTCCCCCATCTCTTCTATATCCACACCCATTTCTTCCCTGTCCCCGATCTTTCACCACCTCTTACCTCAGCTCCCTCGCCCAGGTCTGACTCATCTATTCCTACATCCATATCTCTTTCCGCACCTATACACAGTTACATTTTGCGCTCAAGACTACGATATGGTACTCGAAGTTGACAATCGCATTCGGGTGCAGCGCGCGGGCTTGATCCGGAACTAGAATCTGTACAAAATATAAAAATTATCGAAAATTATATCAGTGATCAGTGCAGAAGATTTGGTTTCGTGGAGATGAATGATGTCATCCCTATGAGAGAAAATAAAGATGGATACATATTACAGAATTCACGCGAGCAAAACTGTTGGTTCTCGGCTAGTTAACTGAGTAAATATGTCAACGCTTAAAATGTTTGGTCTAACCTGTTGGCTTGATTCCATGCAAATCGTCTCATTGTAAGCTCTAACAAAACAGTGGTTACGCCATTTCATAAATGTGTCACAAAATCTTGTTGAACGGAACGCAATTAAAAGCTGTTACGAATACAAAATTCTTCTCCATATTGAAAACAACCCCATATAAAATTGTCACGTTAACAATCTTAATTACTAATTAAGCAAATTGTGTTATGCATTCCGAATCTTAGTTAATATTATTAGTCTTCATATTTCACTGTCCTTATATTTTGCAAACGTTTACTCTCATTTACGATACGATATTATGGCAATTCCAGTCGGAGCTTCCAAACTTTCAAAATTTAAATGAGGATTATTCGGATAATTTGTAAATCTCACCCCCGAAACTCTCGTAAACCCTTATTTAAGGAATTAAATATTTTAACACTTCCCTTCATTTGTATTTATGAAATGGTTGTATTTGTTGAGATCGAATTACTAAAGTGTAGTTCTTTCTTCGTACGGAACTGTCTTGAGCACGGATACAATACTCGCAATTGGTAAAATATTCACAGAGTATCAATCACTTTTGCCAAAAAAGAACGAATGATTCGGGAATCGTTCTTTATAGTTCCCTCCCCAAAGGTATAAAATATATTATTAAATTTAATCTCTTCAAATTCGCGGTTCAGAGCTTCACCAGTGCTTCTACAATGTATCGATTTCAATAATAGTTTAATTTATAATTGGATAATTGTATTGTATTCAGATTTAACTTCAATTAGAAACAAGGTTGTAGTCAACCGAAAAATATTTATTTGCCTAAGCGGTTTTCGACGGCTTATCCTGTCATCTTCAGTTGCCTTCCACACACACACACACACCTCCAGGCAGAGAAGGCCACTGAAGAGGACAACATCAAGAAGTCGAAAGCCGCTTTGGCAAATAAATAAATATTTTTCGGTTGACTACAACTTTGTTTCTAATTGAAGTTAAATTTGTCTTGTACTTTATCACGCCATCGCTGTAGTACTTTCAAAATAATTGATAACAATCTCAAAACTATTTTCCTTCATGCTTGTCTTGTGTTCTATTATTAATATGAGTATAATTTTATATGTACTCAAACTGGGCACGGTTGTGTACAAAAATTCTGTAGCCCCATCCTGGCTCGGGTTTTTCTCCCGTTTTCCTTTGAGGAGAGGCGGATTTTTTATACAGGCCTAGGGGTCGTGTCTATTGCAATAAATAATTTTGAATTTAGAAATATTTAAATAGTTACGATATATGGACAATATGTTCCGAATAATCTTTAGTTTATAATAACACTGACAAGTGAATTTATCTTTTTTTTTATTAAATACGAAGTTTTTGGTATTCTGTTATATTACAACACGTACCGAAATACTTTTATTCCTATCTTAGAAGTATGCTGAAATGTTAAATCCTTCTCTGCCTTGTCGCCCATGATCGGAATTGAGGGGATGGTCCCATGCTTTCTTCCGGAGAGCAAATTAGTTTATTGTCCTTCACGAGGTCATATGCAGTTTGCAACTACTTTTTTGGCCATAAATTTATTATTATTATTTTAGAAGCGTAGACACAAATAAATGGAAATTTTTGTAATAATGTTTATTTATTTGTTTGTTTTTCTTTTATATGCGTTAAAATAAACGAAAAGATTGTTTTTATTAAGATACAAAGATCTTACATCACATAACTGAACATGAATTTATATCGCGAGCTACGTAACTGAAAACAGTTCTTTTAAACCCAGTCATCGCGATTGTTTGTCCTAAGCTTTCTAGCTAAGGTTCATTGGAAACCTAATGAGTTGTGTTGCATACTTCAATTCTACGTATTTAGAGAGATATAAATGTTTAATTTCAAGAATATTAGATTAAAAGAATATAGCATCTTCTTCAAGAGTGTGTTCAGTGACAAAGACTGAAAACGCAGAGCGCTCGGAGGTGGTAACGGCAAGAGAGGTGGAATATGCTAAACCTGAAACTTTGTTTTTAACAAATTTTTTCCCGAATAGTGGAGTCAGTAGTTTAACTATAAGGAAGTGATTTTTCACTCGAAGTATTTTGTTGATATTTCATTTTTGGGACAAATTGAAAGTCATTGCTATTGTTTGGAATTTTACTCAAGGGAATGCAGTGTGTGTATATATATATATATATATAATGTGTGTGTGATAAAATTTGTGATACATTTTGTGTGATGTAGGGTAGAGGATAGGGGAAAACCTCCTAGATATACGTGGTACTGGGGAAATGAAATACCCAGGGCGGACCAAAAACTAACAAACAAATCAAACCCACTGGCGTCTGTTCGGTATCCGACGGCCAGTGGTCAGCGTCTGCTCCTCTACTTGTGGCGGCTGCACTAAAATCTTCTCGACCTCAAAAATCGAATCGTACACCTGTGGTCTCAACTGAAATCACCTCAAAAACCAAAACTCAACTTGAACACATGATGGAAAAGAATCACTACCCCAGGCTGGACTCATCTGATCATCGATTCTGGGGGATCAGGGACACCATGCGGAGATAAATCGGAGCGTCTCAGGGACTCTTCACACTCTCAAAACTAAGCGCAAAAACTTTATTGGCGCAATGAACCTGAACTCCCTCACTAAGAGGCAAATTATAACAACTCACTAACGCCCTGGAAAAATTTGACCTAAAAATCACCGCACTCCAAAATACATGATTCATGAATAAAGAATGTGGGCAAAAATGCCCACAGAGAATTTCAGAATCTACAAGGGCAAACCTGCAGGAAAAGTTAGAGACAAATTACCACTCCTGGGAACCGAATTCTCCTGGGAACACAATTCCGTACTCGACTAAGTCATCGGCTTCGCTTCTCCCAACGAAAGAGTTTCTCTGCTTTCGGTAAAATCAGCTAATAAGACATACGCACTGATCAAAGTGCACACCCCCACAAATCATCACAACAAAACCGATCCTGAAACCGTGGAAAACTTCTGGGAAGCACTAGAAGAAACAACCAACAAAATACCAAGGCACCATGTAAAAATTCAATTAGGCGATTTTAGTGCAGAGTTAGGGAAAGAAAGAAAATTCAGAGGTACCACAGGCCCCAATATCAAACACAAACGAACCAATAAGAATGGTGAAAAATTAAGTGACTTCTGCAGAAACTTCGGACTTACAATCATGAAAACCCAATTCCAAAACACAATTTAACCACATGGAGATCACTCAGTTTTAGACAGAGCGAATTCCAAATTCACCGTGTTCCAATTTCCAAGAAAAACACACAAAAATTTCTAAACGTTAGAACAATGAAAGGTGCCTTTGAATCAGACCACCATCATCTCCAAATAAAGACAAAATTCCAACCCAATAGAAGGCAAAAATGCCCACCGAAAAATATGCAACAGATCCAGAATACTTGAAACTCAACAAAGAGGAAATCATCACACAAATTAATCAGGAAAAATCAAGACTGGAAGAAACTAAATGATAAAATTCAGGAACCCATGAAACTAATACAACCCCCTCGCACCCAGAAATATCACTGGTGGAACGCAATCGTGCAGTCAACTACCGAATAATTGCCTGGAAAAAATTTAGCAGTCACAAAACCGAGGAAAATTGGGAGAACTTCCTTAAAACTCGAAAACAGATCTGAAAAATAATTAGAAAAGAAAAACGAGGATAAGACAACAACAGACTCCAAGAAATCCAGCAGGATTTCACCAAAAATAATACAAGAAATTTCTACAAGACTTTTGGAAAAAACGTACAGGAATACCAATTGCCCAGTTTGTACTTCAAAAAACCGGATGGCTCACTGCTAACTGACACGAAAAATAACTGCAAAATTTAAGCCCAATACTTCAATTCCCTTCTTAATTGCGAACCACCCCACGAAAAATTTGACTTCACCTCTTTGGCATTCACGCACCCGGACTCACGAGCCTCGAAACTTGAAGAAATTACGGACATTGTCAAACAGCTCAAAAACAACAAAGCACCAGGAGAAGATGGGATCATCTCTGAACTCTGGAAACTGAACGATCCTACACTAACGCAGAAAATCCATCGTATAATTTCAGACATATGGACGACGGAGCAAATACCAGATGTCTGGAAATGCACTCTAATTCACCCGTACACAAAAAGGGCGATAAGACGGACACCAACTAGTACAGAGGAATCTCCCTGCTCCCGGTTGCATACAAAATCCTCTCCAAAGCACATTTAAACAGCATAGAATCCCAAGCGTATCCACTAATTGGTGAGTAGCAGGCCGGATTCAGAAAAGGACAGATCTGGAACTTAAAAACGATATTACAGATGAGGAAATGAAGAAATACAGTAATTATATTCATCGACTTCAGAAAAGCATATGACTCAACAGACCGCGAAACCCTCACTCTTTAAAATTATGGAAGAATTCGGGATCGACAGAAAGACCTGAAAAATCATGAAATAGACACAGAACAGGGACAACGTCCAAAGTGAAATTCATTGGCGAAATATCAGAGCCCTCAGAAATCAAAACTGGAGTCCGACAAGGGGACGGACTATTCCCAATCCTCTTTAATATTGTTCTAGAAAAGATAATCAGGGAATGGGAACCTCACGTAAAGGGCATCCAATTGGTATCAAAAAAAAAGAACCGATTTAAGGTCAAATGTCTCGCTTTCGCGGACGACATCGCAATTATCACAGACAATAAAACTGAAGCGACTCATGCACTGGAAAAACTACATGAAATCGCACGAAAAAGTGGACTACAAATCTCTTACGAAAAAACTCAATACATGGAAAGACGGTCAGAAAATAAATCCCATTTAATCACACAACACGGTAAAATCACACAAGCCCACCATTTTAAATACCTCGGCGAAACTATACAGTCTTCAGGACTAAACCGAATCGCCAATGAACAAAGAATCAACAAGCTCCAGAAGGCCTACAAGCTATCATGGGGTCACTACAACAAGAAGTGCATTTCGACAAACGCAAAATTAAACTACTATAAAACAGTGATTCTACCAGAAGCAATCAACGTAGCCGAAACAATCGTAATCGACGATCATTCCAAAATTAGGGAAATAGAAAAGCAGGAACGAAAAGTTCTAAGGAAGATTTACCGGGCAATCAATAAAAATCGCATTTGGATGAAAAGACCACAGAACAAACTCTATCAGAAGACCAACACAATAACAGAATAAATCAGAAAACGCCCAGCAAAATTTTACACACACATCTACAGGATGGAAAACTCCAGAACGGTAAAGAAGCTACTCGTCATTATTACAACAAGTAAATGCGGCACAGAATGGCTGAAAGAGGTCCAGAGGGACCTACAACAGACCAACATAGAAAATCTCGAAGACCGCACCGAGTGCCGGAATAAAATGAAGAATGTAAAATTTGAGCAAAAAATATGGCGACAATCTGGAAAAGAATGGACTGATGAACGAAAAAAGGAGCGTTTTGAGAGGATGGAGAGAATTTGGGAGGAAGAAAAAAACCATAAGAATAATAAATCGTGAATTCAAATTCAATCGCTCTCCTAAAGGGGAACAATCGACAAAATTATAAAAACAAAAATTATATATATTTCTTCAGTTTTCTGAGAACATTCGATGCGACCAGAAATATGTCTTAGTTCGTTAATTATGCGAAAGTAAGATGTATTGACCTCTTGCTGGAAGTCAACATCCGCGTGTTTTGCTAAGCAACAGATTTGCCTGCCTTCGTCCCGTTGCTCCCATTATTAGCCTGTCAAACAGAAGGTCACGGAAAGTAGCCTTTGCCCCGTTGCTTGTGTGTGTAGCAAGGAGCAGCGGCAGCCACCCTCGCCCGAGAGCAACGAGGCGCAGCGACGCAATGCACACCCAGGGCTGACACTGTTTACCCGCGCGCAATCACCCGTGACGGCCAGCGCCTCAGGGGATGCGGGGGTGAGGCCAGCAGCAGGCGGCCTGTCCAGCGAGCGGAAACGACCGCTCTCGGACGCCTCGCTAGTTCCGTGACTGCATTTTAACATCCGCGCCATTACTCGTTGGCGTCTCCGGGCCAAGTCACACCCTGGACGCGTGGTGTTTCCCGGAGCAACGCTCTCTCGCCTCACTCACTTCAAACGCAAACTCATATTTTGTTACAATGACTCGTAATCGTACAAAACTAATGGCCAATATGTCTTTATCATTCAGTAACTCATCTCCAGTTTTTCATAATTAATGGTTTCTCATCATTTCCCTCATTCCATAATTAATCCAGCTTTCTCGTCAGCGAATTTTGCGAATCTGTCAACTATGTAACCTATATCATTAATTTCCGTGGCTGTCTGCAATCTCGACAAAAGTTCTCCTTTCATTTGGTTTCACACAAAACTTGACAAATTTCTTTTAACCACTGAGTGTATTATTATTGAGCATTATTAAATTGAATCTCTATCAAAAAACGAAGCATGAATGGAGTCAAAGCAACATTATCTGCATTTATCTTCTGAAATACTGGCAATCTTCACAAACTTTTTAAATATATTGTACACTCGGATGTGTGCTTGAAATCAAGAGACACAAGGAAGATTAATTTCTATAGATTTTTTGAAAGGTAACGCAACATATATTGTATGACAGTTGAGTTACCTTCTCATCCTTCATTATTCATCCGTATCAGCAAGGGAACCCGGAAATTTACTCACTTCAAGTAAGAAAATGTTCTCGGGAATTATGCTCATATTTCAAGTTTCCTTCTTAAAAAGAAGGGCAATTTAAAATTTGAAGCCGTATCCGGATATTGTATCAAGTAGATCCATTCATTATTGAAAACATTTTCACAACTGAGTCACATTATCTTATTAGAACGAATGCAGTAACGGGAGAAATTTGGACTCACCAACCATCATCAATTGACGTCGATAAAAATAGATTCGGTTTATGGACTAACTTTTTTAAGATGGAAACGTACTTTTTAAAGTATAGGACCATGAGGATTTCTCACTCCAACCCACTTTCTCCGACGTCTTCAGTCGGAGAAAGAGTTATTCAGATCAAATATTGTTGTTATCCTCGACCAACCAATCAAATCCCATAACTGACTGAAAGTATTAGCCTTCGTGAACATTTTAAATAGGCATTTTACGAAGAAATTCCGGTTTTTTGTGAATAGGAATTAGAGACTTTTAATACCGAATTTTACAAACTTTTTTTCCTAACCTCTTTCTTTCAGTTGTTGATTTCTGTTCTCAAAAAAATCATTAATGTATTTACTCGAAAATTTTATACCACCTATTATTAATTGGTGTTGACAAAAGACTAAGGAAGGAATCGAGAGGACTGAGAATTTGAACAATGTTAAACTCTTCTATTTTTTTATGTTCGAAGTAACTTCTTGTTCCTGACAAATTAGGGATCTCAAATAGTTCATAAAATGGTACATATTAGGCAGTCATCATTATATGGTCATAAGATCATCTTTTTGGCGACATGTGGCAAACTGCACAGCGCATTCGCCTTCTGCTTCTGGTGACGCTGGTTAAAATTACGATCGATCCATGTAGAATTAACACTGCCGTACAAAGCGGGTATGCGACTGGTTTTTTCGGGGTACTCCCCTTTCACCTTCCTTTCATTTCACCACAACTATCACTCTTCATCATTCACTCTTCACCTTATTCGCACAACACCCGTCATCAAGCCACAGTCGTCATCAGGCCGTCTGAGGATAGGCGGTTGTCGAGTACAACGACCTATAGGAAACTCTAAGCGATACCTCCTGACAAGCTCCTCTAATTCACAAGCAATTCTGACACGATATCTTTCCATATTTTAATTTCTTTTTCAAGTTAAAATCTGTCTAACTCTAAATTGTACCTAAACGCATCTTTACTGGTTTGAAAAAAGAATTTCCGTTAAAATCAAAGTACCAAGTAAATAAGTTAAAAAGAAGAGAAAAAAACATGTCTTCTACAAGTATTTTCTAATCTTATGAACAGAAATTTATTAAATGATATGAAACAAATTTTTATGTTTGCAGTTGACGTTTTGAAGGGTGACGGGGGGACGTAGTTGGGGAAGAAACCACACTTCGCCATGTGCCAAATAAAACTCTCGACCGTCTATGTCCATGATTGCGAAGAGCTGACGGAGAGAAGTTATCGAGTAAGAAGTTTTCCAACGAAGGTTCAATCCAGTATATCGTCTATTATGTTGTTTATATACATTTGGTGTACTTTGGGTTTGTGTCATGTACTATAAATGATTTTTCCACATTAAATTTAACATTCATACTCTTCTAATTCACTGACTGCATGGGACGAAGAAAGCGAGAATCATTTCGTAAAAATGAACAGGGGTAATGTTCCTTCTCATCCTTCATAATTCATCCGCATCAGCAAGAGAACCAGGATATTTACTCACTTCAAGTAAGAAAATGTTTGCGGGCTACAATGATTTCACTTTCCCAGTGATTTAAAAGAAATTGTCTAATTAGAAATTCTGCAAAATATTACATGAAACAACTTAAAAATAGGTGTTTTGAAACCATTTCGTACACAAAGAGCTGAAACGGTAAGAATATTTTTTCCACCCGATTATATGTCTTCTGTATTGGCAAAATATAAATTTAGCTTCATTAATATCGACTAACCATTGTCCAATAGTTAAAATGATGATGCTCAAGAATACTCGTTCATAAAATCTCTCTAATGCTTTTTACAACGTACAGCGAGTAGTGAGTACTTTGTTGTTTTCGAATGTCGTATTTCACTAATGATTTGGGATCTTTTTGTAGGAACAATACTGCGGTTCTTGCACTTCATTTGTGAGAGCGCATGCGAGCTGCGAGGGTACGTTCGCGTGCAACGCACCGCAGAATCGCATCCGGGGCGTCATCGTCACCGCAAATGGTGCGGGTCGCGTGGCAAGGAGTGTTGCTCCATCGCACAATGCATTAGCGCTCTCTTGCCAAATGCACTCGAATATCCATGTTTTACGAAAGACATAAGTTGACACATCGCTCCTTGCTCAGGAACTAAGTTGACTTGTCAAAGTAGAAAAAACAATTTAAAACTAATATGTTGCAGGCAATGTAGGAAACTCAGGTATTTTAAGCAGTTCCTAGGCAATGTGAACAATGCATGAAGCCATCAGGCAAAGTAGGAAATATTCATCGCATTTCACACTTTGCCTAGTCATTGTGCGAATTGCCTAGGTATTATTGACATTGTCTGACGAAAGGCAAACAAAGCGAGTACTACTGCTGAAATTTTTGAATCCGCCTCTGCCTTAGGGCCCTTGATCGGAATTGATGGGATGGTCCCTTGCTTGCTTCCGGAGAGTAAATTAGTTTATTGTCCTCCACGTGGTCATACGCAGTTTGTACTGTTTTTTGACAAATTTATTATTACAATATATTCGAGTTTAAAATACAAATATCATTTCTCTGTATTTTTGTCAGTAACTTGACGAATAAACACATTTGACTTCAAAATTTCACTCAGTGCAAATAATATCGAATAATACAAAATATGAACAATAATAGTTTTAAATTTTTTTTGATATGAATATTGTACTGCCTAATGAAGGTTGATAACTACTCAGCGTATACAAGCTTTTATGTAACTTGAACCGTTCGTTTGTATGTATATATGTATGTATGTTGTTCTTCCGTTTCAAAATTTGTTGTCGATTTTTCGGTCACTTCTAAGTTTCTGATCAAATAGTAGTTTTACAGATATGTGTGGTTTGCATGAGAATAGATGATTGTGGCTGATCTGATGGTGGTGGGAGTATCTTGTATATTGTATTACTACTTGACGTACTTACAAGAATATGTTGAATGAATGAATATCGGGATGCGAGATGCTTTATACAGTGAAGTATAATGGATTGCATCGCTGAAAACTGAAGGGTAACTATCAGTTAGCAGGTACATAAAAGTTGATATTTTCAAAATATGAAATATAAATTTTAAAGGTTTGACACGTCAAGAGTCATGAAAACTAATACTGCTCTGAAAATGTTGAAAACAATCCTACTTAATACAATAACATACTATAATATTTCCCTCATTTCTTACCAAAGACTATAATAACTAGAATGTAAAACCTTGTTAATTTTTAAAAATATTACCAGTTTTATTCTCCATTGCTGAACAAATAAATTCACTTAACCCTAACAAAGAAAAATGGTAGTGAATTCACTCCACCAACACTAAGAAAGCAAGGTTTTCTAATAATTACAGCTTGTTGTTGTCTGTAACACTTCAGGAATTGTAGACAAGAATAGGAGGTTATGTATGCGCGGAAAGGCGTTATACTCACTTTGTCTGTTATACGTTGTTAATAATGTCTATAAAGTGCTGGAAATAAAAATTGTTTTCTACTTTGCCTGATGGTTTCCGGCATTGTTCATATTACCTAAACACTGTGTGCAATGCTCGATTTTCAACTTTGCCGGTAACACATTCATTGTATTCAGTTTCAGAATGAAGAAACGTCGATTGAGTACGAGATGTTTAACAAATTCATTTATTTATTTGTTTATTTGCACTATAAATACCATACTAATTTTTCATACACAATACTAAATTTTCATTAGTCACTTCATTTCAAGGAGTTTGTATTAAGAAGAGGTATTCTGGTATCTTGCATTGTCCGCCATTTTGATATTTAGAACGATATTTAATGAACGATCTTGTATTGTCATCAAAATCAAGTTCATGTGAGAAATTTCATGAGAATCGCTTGAGTAAAAATCGGTCGCAAGATCTGCATCAAAGCCACAAACAAACAAATACACTAGACATGACACCGCTAAATGAAACTATTAAAAAGTGAGAGTAAATTATGTGTAACATTAGAATACACATGAGAATCTAAAACGCTTAACGTGAAAATATTTCCAAGTGAAAGGTTTTGTTCCAACTAAGAGGTAGAAGGAAATTAATTTCCTTACTTACATATGGGGAAGCTAAGCAAAGTTTAACCAAAACGATCAAAATCTTCTATCATATTTAAACAAACATTTTTCTTCAATATGTCATGTAATGTTACTTAGATATTCAATATGTCCTTTTATTTTAACACCGAACCTATTACAACCCCAAATTTGCCACGTGATTTACAAAATTTGCCGCATGAGTTACCGACCGACTATTCCTAGTAATGATTGAAACGTTTTAGAACATCTTTTAAGATATTAAAAGTCAATATTTTGATTTCGAATCTGACAGTTTTTTTCTAGATATGTCTCGTAAAATATCATTGTAAATATCATGACATAAACAGTACAAATGACACTTCTCTCAGCTGTCTTATCTCAATATGCAAGGCGTCCAAAGTAATTCAAAAGTTTTGTATAGAGCCGTTTTTTATCATTCTGGTTAAATTTTCCATTGCTGGAAATTCCAAACGGATTGAAACATACAAATATTTGGTATTTTTCGTTTGAAGATAAGGAGGGTTAGGTGGTGCATAGAGCACACCTTCTTCCTCTGGTGACGCTGGTTCAAACCCTGTCTGATCCAAGAAGAGGTGGTTGAAGTGGGTTAGAGGTAGGTTTTCACAGGGTGCCCTCGTTTCCCCTGCCTTTCATTCCACCATAACATTCACAAAACATCATTCACTCTTTACTACTCCATTCACGCATAAATCTCCCCCCTGGGGAGGTGCATGGATGGGCATCCGGCACCCTTGTCATTACCCAGTCACATTAGGAGTCACATCCCATCATCCTCTTCCGACACTACGTAAAAGCAAATGCAGGTTGAGTCAAGTGTACATGAAGGCTTCCTCCCCCTTAAATTTTATCGCAATCTGGGAGAATAATGTTCAGGTCCTGCGTTGGTATGTCTAGGAAACCCAAACTTGAAAATCTGCTACTCGATGCAACCTGCTAGATTTTTAGATGTATCCAGTAAGTTATGCTGCTCTGATGGCGTAAGCATGAGACGGTTGTGCGTGTATTTATGTGAGTGAAGTAATGACATCTTTCAGGAATGAATTTCAGTTAGCTTATAGAGAAATGCACTTAATGGTAGGAGAGTTGAAATGTTGACTCGATTCGACGTTAGTTTTCAACACATTTTGCTCTTGTACGTACATGTTTGAATGAAATTTTGTTTTAAGAATTACGCCGAGGAAATCTTAAACATTCATTTTTTAAGTTTAATAGATTGAACAATAAATTAAACCAAGTTTTATAGTATTATTTAATTATATTCTCTTATATTTGTTATTATTTCTTAACATTTTGTGTCACTGATTTACGTCATTAACAAATATAAGTGAAATATTGAGCTAGGGATTTCTGAAACTATCACACCATTGTTTTTTCAACACATACTTTCTTTCGCGTTACATAACGAGAGGTCAGAAATCACAAAGTAACCATTGTCTTGTAGTTGGTGTCCGATGGCTGCGAGGGAAGACAACAGATTTGACCGACTGCTGATCTCGAAGGGAACACATTTGCGGTGACAATGGCTCCCCAACTGCCGCTCTGTCCGTCACGGTCTGCGTGCGGGGGCAGCGTCCATCGTGGGGACTGAGAAGGGCGACTGATCAACTCGTATCGTATGGCCACGCAAAGGAGTGAGTATGTCCGAAAAGTATATTGCTTTGAAGTAAACTTTTTGTTTTGCTGGAATTTCAATTAACTGAACTTAGAAAGAAAGATGAAAAATGTTACGTAAATAAATACGAAAGAAAAATAGGAAAATATGTAACATTTCCGTACCTCTACTTTACTTTGTTCATTACGAACGTTCACCTTAAATGTTTATAAAATGATTAATAATAATAATAATGTATTACTCTGCAAATGAGCAATGCTCGGTGGCAAATAAAAAAGACTTAATAAAAGAATACATAATCAGAAGTTAAATAAAGATTTATATCGAACAACAGGTTTCTCCATGATAAATCTTCATTCGGTACTTCTGTAATGCTTTCAATTCTTTTATCCGTATCATACATTTTTGCAAGTATTATTGCAATATATTTATGTACCACAGCACACGCAAAAATATACATGTTGCCAGCGAGGGAGATAAAGAAACTTACTCTGCCTTAATGCAACTCTGCGGCAGGACCAAACTCCATGCATCATTACGCACTTCCTCTTTACAAATCACGATCGGAACTCGGAAGATTCCAACTGTAACCAATATTAGACTAATTATAACATTACACTTTAGTCTTAATCATTGGATCAAAATGCGATGCCTCGGCCAGTTATTTCGTCAATTATTATATCTCCGGTTTCCATTTTATGTCATCAGCTTCGCCCACACAGCGCGTTTGGAACACACCACGCCTTCAGATTCTTTGTGGGAAACACTCAGCTGATTTCTCTTTTACACACACATATGTACATAAAAGAAGTTTTGAAAGAAAGTATTACAAATTAACGAAATTAAGAAGCAGTAAAAGTATGCAAAAGAGCGAAACCGAATATGGTGAGTAAAAAGTGCTTAAATTTTCTGCACGTGATGTACAATTAGTATGCATTACATCCGCATTAGCGGTATTTCACTGGAAAGTTTGGTATAGACACAGTAAAATAATTTCTGTCTGCTACACTTACACACTATTACTGTTTCAAGAATATTTGTTAGATGCACAAAACAAAGAACCCATTAAATAGGATGAAGGTTGATTTCTTCCTTCTTAAATTCCTCACTTAAATTGAAGTTTTTCGACACTTCTATTTTTCTTAACGTTTATTTGATAAATTAAATTAACCTTAGTAGATTGACACATGCTGTCGCGGACTTTTTTGTAGCTCTTCGAGGCGAACAATATTGCCACTCATAGTTGTCATCTAACTCTCACCGTTTAGGAAGCGTAAGTGAATATGGCCGATTTTTTCCACTGATTTCATAGATATTTATTTTCAATTTCATTTTTTATCTTTCTTTTCATACATTTAAAAAATTAAATTTAACCTTTGTTCATCCTGGACATCTTATCTAAATTTCATCACGATCGGTTCCGTGGGTTAGTCGTGATTAAGTAACAAACAGACAGACACGTTTTCGTGTTACGCATTTGTATACTAGAATGGGTTGTAAAATGATGGTTAATAATTGGATTGATATATTACAATAATGGAAGTTATAGAGATTCGTTTATTGAAAATACTGTAGTTGAAGAGGCAGTATGAATAGTTTTGCTAACTTTCATCATCCTTTTTTTTTTTTTTTTTTTTTTTTTCAAAAANAGACAATTAGAGCCGTTCAATTCGATAAAATAAATGTGAATGGTGAGTAAATAGTTTTCTGAGATTTGCATACAAATGCTGCATGCCAGAGTAATGGCACCCTTAATCTCAAGTACGTTATATAGCACCTCGAACTGATCTTCGCAGTAGGTTGTTTTAATCAGTTTATAAAGCCAGTTTGAATCATTTGCTCTGCTTAATGAGTAGCTCTGTTTCTGAGTTAGGACTCCTGCTTTAAATCAAAGAGGAGGGGAGAGCGGTGGCTTTCGAGTTTCTACTTCTACGCTACCTGTAGTTGCCTGTTGCATTCGTCGAAGGGCAAATTACTGGTCACCTGGACGGAAAATTTGGTCTCATTCTAGGGAATAGAATTTCGTCCGAATTCGGTGGCACAGGAAGACTCACGTACTAGCTCAATCCGTGTAGAGTCGTAGGATTTTATTGGCTAAATAGGTGTGGAAGCGTACTCTCTCATGCTAAGTGGAAACGAAGTCACAACTGCCACTTTCTTCCATATAAGTCTCTCCGCTACCAGCTGAAATCTTTTCTTTTTTTTTCGGCTTACTTCTCTTTGTCGTTTTAAAACAGAATATGATAAAAACCGTAGAATTAATCATTATCAAAAAGAATTTATCACATATAAAGCTAGCCACCTCCATACACCTCACTAAACCAAAAATACTACTTTTACCTCCCGAGTACGTACTCGAAGATGAACTTTTGCATCGTCTCCCCTCAGTTGAGTATATCGACGGAAAGGGACTCGGGCCCAGTCAAGCAGGAGATCCTGGGTTTGATTTCCGAGCAGTTAATATATTTACTTGGTTGTACTTTAAGAATATAGGAAAATTCAAAAAACAGTATACACCAAATTTGGGAGAACTGCCAACCTACACAATTGATTCCCCCTATGTCGTATACAACTCGACTAGTGATATTTTCATCTTATACGTTGGATTCACTACCACCAAACTTGACGAACTAACTCGAGGAGAAC
>NNCF01130016.1:30472-45451 GCA_002313205.1 Laupala kohalensis
ATAAATTACATATTGGATAAATTTTCTACGTTCACTCTTGTAAGCGAATAAATATATTTTCATAGCGGGATAACAGAAAAGAAACACAAATTATCAGTCATAAATACCTAAAATTGTTGAAAAATTAATACTCAATAGTTGAAAATACGACTTCAATTACAGTTGCTTGTGAAAGTGTATTTTTTCGTAATGAAGAGTAGGTAGCATTTCGATGGAGGCTACAAGTGCAATGTGTTGATGGAGAAAAATCCTGTGCCAATGTAAAAGAGTCCTCCTCCGCGCCTCCAGCTCGCTCCTCCTACCGAATCTGCATTAGCATAGCTGTAAAGGAGTATAATGCAAATGTGGCGTCCATTGCTGCGCTGTGAGCGCCGAACGGGGCAGCGGACACTAGCGAAAGGAGGGAGGGGAAGACACGGATATGATGAGACTGAGAAAGCGATGGAGAAAGTAAGAAACATTACTCCGGACTAAGACATACTCCAAGAATGGATTACTGTAAGTTACCAACTTCCAATAATCAGAGCAAAAACACACAGTGAACGACACTGGAACGCAAATCCAAAAATGTAGAAAAGAAGCTGTTCCGTTAACAGACCGGATCAGTTCCTTCCGTGTTCAAAGAAGACAGGACTCTGCGATTTCTTTGTCCCAACGCGAGGAAAAAATGTGGTCAAGATCAGGGTAGACTCGGTACTCATCTTACAGCGAGCTGAGTAGGCGTGGAAGTCCACTGAGGTAGAGGTAAGAATAATGTTCAGTATTAAAAGTGTAATGTTCAGCATTTAAAGGATCCATTTGAACTAAAATTATCGAATTCTTCCTTTTCGCATTTCCGATCTCCAGAGATTCAGTTGTTATAATAATAATAATAATAATAATAATAATGAGAAGACTTCAACTTCACCCCATTAATCAAACACTCACACAATATTCAGATCATTGAGTACACTTTGTGAATCTACAGCACCAATACATTTTAATTTATTCAATAATGTCATATCGTTGAAATAGCAGGTGAAGTAGTGCGACTGGAAGAGAGTAGAGTTTGTAAATGGAGTAGAGAACTGGAAGACAGTAGAGTTGACTGAGTTTGTAAATGTGACGTGACGTTTTCAAATTTTACATTTTCATCAAAATAATAAATATTATCTTCAATGGAGTGTTAGAGTACGTTTTTCAGTTATGATGTTCACGGGTATTCGGGTGATGAGAAATGTGCAAATTGCACAGAAATAAACGATCAAGTTCAGTACCACATATGTAGATTCATAGCACACCAACTCCTCTAGGAACACATAAATTTAAAAAAACAATAATACCAATGATTATCATAATTGAAAATTGACACTGAACTTCACATAAAATATTCTATACAAGTGAGTCATTAAACTTCTAAATGTGAGTCGAAAATAGTACCCATAAACGAAAATAGTAATTCAAATGCAAATTGAGCATGGAATTGGTCGAATCGATTTATCAGAAGCTCTGCTCACGGACGGACCAAAAGACGCATTTTAACAACCCAATTTTGGTATCGGGAACGCCATTTTGTACAACGTCAAAGTATCGCAATCACTGATACAAATCACATGATGACAATAATTTCATTGTAAAAGTATACATTGTATGGTATAAAATAATAAAAAACGAAGTGTTCTTCTCTTCATACTTGAATTATAGTGTAATATAAAGTTTATCGACGATTAAGGGTTCAAGAACATGAAATTCATCTGAACATTTGTGTAGATCCATCCTTCGCAATAATTCATTCTCAAGTTGAGGGTTTTCTTTGATGCAAGCATTTGACACGCCAAGAATAGTACCAAATTCATAAACGCTTTCACTTACCATTATTCGTTAGCTCTCCCACACATTCTGAAAATAAGAATATTGATTTCTCCCTCCCTCTGATCGCCATCTGTCTCTCTTCCTTCATTGCCCTGCATGCCATAAGTCTTGTCCACCGGCATCAGGCGCACTGCGTGACGCTGCCAGAGGCACAAACCAACAGTTACGAATGAGTTTACAGCCACTCACTTGGACACTCCGACAAGCAACACTGTGTTAAATTCTGGTCTTCTGTCAGAAGTTGCCCTCGTCAGCTGAGAGTCTGCATGTTCTTCGCTACTTACACCGTATACGGTGAGGTCATGCACAGTGACTTTCTGGGGGAGGGGGGGGGCGGTCAAAGGAAAAAACGCAGCCCGTACTTAATTATCATTATTCAAATTAACCAAACATTTGCAAGAATGAAGAAGACTGGTAAAAAGTTATAGATATCTCGCAGAAGTTAAACACACAGATCGGGGAAACACGGGCCATCGATATGAAGAAAGTAAAAAGGTAATGTTTTAAACGGGTCTATTCACTCATGCTGAGACTGGACAACCTGTCCCCCTTTTGGGGAGGGAAAGGGGAGAGGTTTGAAATCTTAAATAGGAACTTTTTATTGCAGACTCAGATTCTACGGGAATAAATAAATACCTTCTGTCGAACACATACAATCAAAATAGGGAAATACTTTTCAATTAAAAAAAAAAAAACTCTCAAATTACGTCAAACTGGATCCCCTCTTCATTTCTGGTGGGTAAGTTTAAATTCCTAAATGCGAAAATTTTTAATTTAGATTTCAATATGGGAAAGCCCATATTTATTGCAGACGCGGATTCTCCAGAAAAAAAAATACGTCAATTTCACCTACGACAAAAACAATGAGGTTTCAACCGAAACATTTTTAGAATCTTTGTGAATAGCGCTGCAATTAGCAATCCAATTTATCAAGAATTGCATTTGTAATCGAGCAATAAAATTAGGAATTGTAGTTTTTCAGCGTTAGCCAGTAACATCGACGTAGACGTAGTAGTAATGTTCCCTCTGGGGTACTTATTTTATGTAAGTACCCACAATTTGAGGTAAGTCGTCTCGATTCTCACAATTAGGATGCTTGTTTAAGGTAAAACCTTTGTCTTTTGCCATCGGGATGCTTGTTATAAGTGAGAGGTTTTGCCTCTCTCTGCCCAGTTAGTGTAATTTTTCGAAATATTGTTTTTAAACCTCTGTGCTTTAATTGGTTGTCATTCAAATTATTCACACAGCATAAAATGCTGAAATTTGAACACAAGCATTTCTGATTCACTCTATAATTTTTTTTACGAGTTGTTGGCATTCATTGAAATACCTGACATTTCAGGAAACTCCTCAAAAAGAAATCTAGCGAAGTCAAATTTGGAGTCCTGGGAGGACAAATGACCTCCTGAACCATCGAACATTAAAATCGCAGCTTAATACATGCTAGACCTGAATATCGAACTTGGCACCGGTTATGCTGAAACCACATGTTGAATCGAATACATTAATCAAGCACCTCGATGGTAATGGGGACTGGATTACCTCAGCAGCAATATGGTGAAGACCTTTATAGCTCCCAGCGAACTGCGTGATCACTGATCACCTTATCGATGTATACAAGTTCTTTGTGAAGGTCTTGTTTTTGATGCACCACAATGCATTAACTACGGTCGTTAGTACTTTGCTTCGAAAACACAGTAAGATTTCAATATTCGAATGTTTTGTGCTACCTGGGGACTGGATATAATAAGTATGTACCGGTTTGCCAGTACCCTAGCAAGCAAGAAACTTTCGAGGACATGGAGCAAAACCTACATAGTAGGGCAAAGGAGTAGGCATTTCGGGATGCTAAACTGCTCGTTCGTCGAATTAAGAATGAGGGTGGAAGGAAGAGACTGAAGAAATATGGTACCCAGATCGGCTTCACTACAGACGTTTCTACTCTGCACTTAACTGCGTATGGATCTGTACAAACGTGTATATGTACCAGAGTGGAGTGTATAATTGGGCTATAATTTCACAAGGAGACTTCTCATAGAAAAGAAGAAAATTACTGATATTCATACTATCATTATGTGTATTTTTCAGTCATATATCACTTTATATTTACAATAAAATATTCATTATTTTGTATTATGAGAGATAATATAATATTCGTATTACTCGTATATATAATCATTGTACATGACATTTTTTTGAAAAAATATGATTTTAGACATAATTTGGTCCCAGTTACCCCATTAGTTTGGGGCAACTGGACCATCCCACGTTTAATTTTATAAGAAAATTTCCATTAATCCTTACTGAGTACTGTATTAACTAAAATACTGAACACTATACTCATATACTTATAATAAACGATTATGTAGCAAATTTTGTCAAATTCAAGAACATGGGTCAAGTGAATAGTCTGTGAAATCGACGCTCTTTCATGCAAATAAGTGACGTTTCTTAATAGTTCAACTTCTATGGATTATTTCCTCTTAATTTCATAGGTCGATTCAAACATTACGCCTGTGTTAAAAAAGAGGTAAAAATTATGTTGACAAACAAGAATTACCAAAAATTCATAGGAATTTCATTCTGTTTCCTTGCCAGAACGAATGCAACCAGATTTACGTTCTTCTTTGACGTTCTGTGAAATGTTTCTTCTTGATTCGCTGGACAATCGATATTTGAAGTTCGATACGTAATTGACTCGTGATCACTCGATAGAGCGCGTGTTTTGTAACAGCTTAGGCCAGCGTGCGTCCTGTACGTCGTCTTTCTCTCATCAACTTCTCATCCGCTTATGAAGCTGACTACTTCTCTGTAAATCGTCCTCAACGAGACTAAACGCATATCTCGGTGGTCTCATCACGGCATTAATCGGTCCACGAGCTGATTTTACGGTCTAGAAACTATGCGCACACGGGTTTTGTACCATGGTCATCAGCCTTCCAGAGTGACACCGATTCTTTCTTCGAAACTTCAAGAAGTCTTTCAGATCAGACAAGCAGCTTGGTAAACCGCTTCATCCTGCATCTTCCCAGCATCACAACGGGACATTGTAGAATTACATCATAGTTACCTCATCACTGCAATTTCACCGCACTTCAACAAGCACACAGTTTTGTATCATTTAAGTTCTTCCTTATATTCATGATTTTAGCTAGTTGAATTCTTGTATTAAACCTTGTTGTTGACACTACTCTCTCAATTCCCATCTCCTCCTCTTTCATTTTTGGTCCTTCGAAATCTTACCTCGACAATATTCTCCCTCAATTTTGTACACATTCCATTCAACAATCTTTTCTATCTGTACTTCCAACGAAGTCAATATTCGTGGGTTTTATCATTCATTTTGTCCATAGTGGACTGTCATGTTTAATAGGTGGAGGCATATTTACCATAATACCCTCCCTTAAGGAGGTGAGATACGCAAATAAAGCAAATAAATTATTCACGCCATTAGGAGTATTTCTGGAAATGGCTACAGGGCTTGGAAGTTCCAGGGAACATTTTGTGACAATAGGGAAGGAAATATATGCGGGATGTGATTGTGGACAAGGAGCAGCAAATACTGAATATATCACGTGGGATATACGTACAAAGAGGACAATACACATATCAGAGTAAACCCAAAATGATAGAAGAACAGTAAGATACATTTCAGAAATAAATACACAGGGAATTTATGCCAAATAAGAAATATGCTTCGTGTGGACAAGGCATGCACAATTAACCCGTGCATGATGATGAATATGAAGATGAATATGATAGGGCTCGTCAACATCTACGTGATTAGAGCCCTTTTTCCCTGTATTGACCCGCCATAACCGTCGATCTACGAAGAAATTTCCACTCGTAACGACGTCGTTGCATCTCCGTCAAAGACATGTCGTCGTCGAAAAACAACGTTGTGACGACATTGCTAGCGCGTACGCATGTAACGTCATTTCAGTGTCACAAAACGATGTATTTTTGACGTCGTCACACGACGTATAGCAAACTTAAAACTCTGTAAAAAAAACGCTTATTCGAAGTCGGTTAACGATGCTTTTACGATGTCGCCAACCCTTACGCATGTAACGTCGATTCGACCTCGTAAGAACACGTTTCTTCGTCGTCGTCAACTCACCATCATTTCTTGATGATGTTGAATTATCATTTTACAAGCTTTTATTTAACTTGACCTGTTATTTTGTTACTACGTTTGGACCAAATCTTGCAACCGAATTTTAAACCATTGCAGCTCAACTTTGCACACTTATATAAACCGGATGACAATGCAATATTAAGAAGTCTAACTCATATTAAAACATTTCCTTTAAGTTTTTTTATATTACGATTTTAATCTGAGGCCACTCGCGACGGATTATTTCTGTGAAGCGTCCCCTGAAATATAATCTCTCTTCATACAAATAAGTATAACTAATTGCATAACAAACATCTTTTCATTATTACTTCTATCTTATCATTACAGACACCGGAGGAACTCTTTATCTTAATAGATCGCTCCTCATAAGGATATTTATGCTATCGGAAGTTGAATCACACGGAAAATTGTATGTTATTAATTTACATTAAATAAAAGTTCCTGTTTAAAAAGATTTTTCTGTATTGTGATCAACCAAGATTAATTATACGACAAATAAATAAACAAATACTAAAAAGTATAAAATAATAAAACCTTTTTAAAAAACAAGCCTTTATGTATACCATGTACTGAAACTAATAAAATGCTAATAACTCCATACATATTTCACGTTAGTAGATCCTCATAAAGATATATGTACTTTAAATTTTAATCGCTGAAAGTGATATAATATTTTATGTTACTTTGTTTTCAAAAAGCTTGTAGACGAATTGTGAAAAAATTAAATCAATGACCCATGAAATTAATTTGCATCTACTTTTATGAACATCTCGCGATCGTCTTCGGGCATCCAACAGAGCCGGCCGGCATTTGATCATGGGACAATGCTTTTTAAGGTGAGACAGCGACCACTGAGCAACCACAGTACGGCATTATGACATGGAATTCCATAATTGATTAATACCTTTTTAAAATAACATTATTGAAAATAATATTTAGGTATTGCTCTACATTAACCTACAAAAATTCAAAATTATATCAGTGTGCTCCTGCTCGACATCGAAACAACGCAGTTATTTTCGTTGTCGCGACATTGTAAAATTGTGTCGTCTCGACTTTAAGCTTCGGGCGATCCGACGTCGGCGTCAAAACGTGTCGAAACACGTCGACAATCATTAATCGGTTCAACGTCACCGATTTCTGCATGGGTCGCCTTAAGTATTATTTAATATCTAGTGTTCCGGGGCGACGTACGAATTTATAGGGAAATCCTCTGGCGGATGTCACGGAACACAACAGATTTATGAAGACGGAGGACCAGCTTCAGAGGAAGCAATTTGAGGGATGTAAAATAAGGAAAAGACCAAAAATAACCCTTATAATTTTAATGAATCGAATTTCGTCACAACATTGTATGGGATAAATGAAATAAACATTGAATTGACTCTTGAATTATTAAACTAAAATTACATAAACAAGAAATAATTGAGCAATCAAAATTTGATTAAGCAGAATGGTGAAATACGAGTCTAAGTATCACTAAATCAGTAATCTTTCTAGATGATTACACAATTGGCACACCAATCCATCAATTCACAGACTACTTGGGTATTTTAGTATTATATAGAATTGCTGCTTAATAAAATGAAATAAATATCCAAGAGTCAACAAGACTTATGATTAGAATGAAAATCCTTATATTAATAGTGCCGTTTGATCAACACAACATTACGTATTTCATTATTACATACAAATACTGTTTGATACATTGAAAGAAATATCCAAGAACCAAATGACTTATTATTAGAATGACAGGTTCTTTATTACGGGTGCATTTAATTAAGTGTTCAAGATCATGCCACTCCGTAATGTTTTATATTCAAATTCCTTCTGAATTTGATATAATCAGTGGGGATTTGTTTCGTAATAAGAAAGAAAAGTGTTCTGCTCTAGATTACACTGACGAGACCATTTAGAGAACCATTGAGCTAACTGAGAACAAAGGGAACACATGTAATCAGTTATTGCGGAGCAATTCTTGTTTCAAGTCAACTTGAAATAATTAATAACAAAGGCACACATGTAACCATTTATAGCGGAGCAGTTCTTGGTTCAAATCATGAACACCCACACATGTTCCATACGTGGATTATCACCAAACACAGTACGTTAAGAACTTAAAGGGTAATACTCAATCTTAGGAGTCCAGCTGGCGTTGTCTTCGGTCTGTAGCTCGATGTCTTGAAGTGCCGGGACACGCACTCGCATGGGAATACACTGATGCACACGCTAAGTTAGCGGGCGCGAATTGAAGTACAGTGGTGAAAAGTATATGCGCACACGAATAGAAATGCAGAATGTGAGCAAATCTCGGTCGCGTGCGGCAACTTGTGAATGTGCTCTTAAATGTAGTTTAACAATACTTGATGTTACTCGCTCTATAATAAAACGAATAGAAAATTAAATAAAAATAACTAAGTAATCAGACTTAGAAATGAAAAGACCGACTTTGAAATCGGGTGGCTGTTGGCGAAAAATGTATGTCCGTTTGCATGGACGAGTAGTAGCCGGAATTGCGTCCGTTTGAGTGGACGCGTGGTAGCCGACTGACAGCGGATGCGAGTCTGAAACGGATCAGGTAGAGAGCTGAAGAATGAAAGGACGGCCGTCTACTGGCACTATCTTACGGCCAACTGATGAGGCTCAATGCTAATACTTGCAGATTTTGTTAAATGAAGGGTGCAGGAAATGTGCACTTTCTGGTGAAAGGTGTTTCGCCTAACAAAGGCCAGCTACCGCAGCCTGCATTTTGGGGGTGAGAAGGTGCCAAGCGTAGCCTCGCTGACAGGTGCTTAGAAGCAGGTAGCCTCACTTAGGGCAAGCTTAATTCCCAGCTGGGTGGAATTATGTGTGCCGAAACATCTAGCTAATCCTATAGATTAACTAGCTATTTATTGAGTAGGAAATGATTGAAACTAATATTTTGTAGAATAATATGATAATGCTTATCTGATCCCCTATCGACCGGTAAAAGTTACCTCTTCGGTAGCAGAGCTATCCACGGGTGTGATAACTATCCAGTGTGATGACAGACAATCTTCCATTACCGAAGGAATAAGTTATCCACGTAGTGTTATCGTATCGATGAGAACGCTGGTGAAAGACGCTATTAGCAAGACTAATCTGAATAATATGGCACATACCATATCTTCGAATTGTAAGCAAGATTCACTCGGTTTCATGTTTAACGTTAACAATGTAAACATGGCATCAAAACAGTTATGAATAGTATATGGTAATACACGATGGAACATAACGTACGTACTATTCCCTACGAATATTGCTTATTGATTACCAAACGCTTTCATTCGCCTGGACATAAGCAGTCAAGTTAATTCCTTTTCAAATAAATGAATCAAGTAGCGCCTTTTGTTCGTGTAATTTTTAAATGTTGCCATCTCAGAGAAAAAGGACAAAGATGAAATAATAGGAATCCTCAAACATCCTTTCATCTAACGTATGATACTTCATTTGTGCGATTTTTTTCCATCTAGTTACTCGAAAAGGAACGAAAAATCTAAGGGGCTTTTGCTTAGTAATGTATATTATTATTTATATATAGGATTCGTTAACCCCCGTTCCCAACAAAATCGTTCCAGGGGTTTTGTTATTCTATTCTCCCACGCCTATTTTGTCACTTCAGAGTTGTATGTTGTATTGTTTCAGTCGTCAACAGTTCCGCGTGGTTGTGGACACTATTCACTATCTTCTGAAAACATGAATTTAAATACGTTAAACTCTGGAACTTTAGAAAGTTTACAGTCTCAATAAGAAGAAAATGAAATTTTTTAAAGAATAATGCATAAAAATAGATTTGGTAAAAGAAGCACGCTTTGAATAGCCTTCCAGTGATTTTCCCTTTTGCTTTCTTGTCCTCACACAATATTTCTTTTTCATCATACATCTATACACATCCAATTTTCTTCAGCGAATAGTGTAATCTTAATTTGTGAAGATAAATGTGGAGCAGAAGTATTCCCAGTATCACTTCCACAGCCTGAGTTGAAACACTAGCGTAGCAGTCACTCGTGCGTACCAATTACTTAACCTCTGTATACTCTGAATCTTTCTTCCAGTATCCGTTGCTTAGTCTGTGCACCCAAACACTTGCACAGTGACTCGCAGTTGGACGCAACATCTTTTATGCAGCGCTGCAAGTAGTTTTTGTTTGTTTTGCTGAATCCTACTTACCGCGGACGCTTCATTATTTCATCAAACATTAAATGTACAACTTCTTCACTCTTTCTTTATTCTGCTCGTATATGTGCATGAAAATTTAATTTCTCGTGAATCATCTGCCCTTAACATTTGTCGGTCCGTGTAATACTTATTACCGTGCCGTTCAGCTTTATGACTGGATCTCGTCTCCGTTCTGGTGCATATATTCCTGTTTTTTTCGTTTCCGATCCCAATTCTATCTTTTCTGATTTTTCTTCATAGCGTACCATAATATTATTCTCCTTCTCCTCTATCCTATTGTTCCTATGTATCATTTGCGTGTGCAACTACTTTCCGGTTGACACAGTGCATCATTTATTATGACGTTCCAGAATAATGGAACACTACTTCATTTCTGAGGACATCTTTTTCTTTCCTTTTTTAATATTTGTTCCATACCAACTTTAATTATAGAATATCTTTCCGAAAAGAATGATGGTATGAAATTTAGCGTAATGTTTTGTAGACCCGAGGTCCTCAACTACAATCACCTACAGTGTGTTATCGAACACTCCCACAACAACTAAATAAATCGTCAGAGCATTTTAGTTTATCTGAATTAATATTTTCTAGCAACTAATGGTGTATAATTTCCTCCGTCCCTCGTCATGTACGAAACTCACACTGATGCTGATATAGATTTCCATTAACTTCTAGGCACTTCGAAATTCTCAAGTGTCCATTTGTCGAATACTTTCCTTAAAGTTGTGGACAGAGTTATTGGTCTTAATGATAGAACTTCTGTCTTTTCCCTTGCTCCCCCTTTTTGGAAGACTCGTAACTCCCCCATTTACCACTCTTTATTTGTGCATTTCGTATAGATGTTATGTAAATGTTTCCCACATTAATCGTATGTTCCTTGCAGCATCTCTTATGTAACTATATCAACCACTAGTGCCATTTGTTTTTTAACCTTCCCTATTGTAACTCTCATATCCTCGATCGTCATATTATCAATTTTTTCTACAAATCCTTCTCTTTCTTCCCAAGGAACGTCTTCTGTATTATCTGGTAACAAATGTTGTTACATATCTTTCCATAATTCTCGACATGTTGATAATGTCCCTTTGTTTGTCGTTATATTATACCTAATTTCACGTGAACTGCCTACAATACGCGCTACGTGACACGCCGGTCATTACGAATGATTTGTTTCATACGCTGCACGTGACTGCAGTTGACACCTCCGCAGGTCGACCTGAACACTCACCAACTCTGATGCTTTGCCTCCTCTTGTCAACTGAACACAATTTTCCGAGAGAAACAGTTAACACCATACACGGGATGCATTTTCCGATGCATTTCTTCAGTGGACCGTCCTTGGGCCCAGAAAAAAACGCAACTGCACGCTGTTTTTCTCGTGTACAGTCATGCGACACAACCACCATCGTGCACTGTCTGCCACTGAATGACTGCGTGTCTATACAGACTATACGACAGTTACACATATTCTGCTATCTGCTGGCAAAAATGTGCTCGTAATTTAAAACGGTAAAAGGGAAAATTATGTTTGCGACTCACATATTGACTTGCCCTCACATAATTATGATCCGTCGACGTTCCTCATTATTGAATCTGCAATAGTAAATAATATGTTGGTCATTTTCCTTTCCATTTCCACACAAGCAGTCGTCATCTTCAGCTAGTCCCATCCTATGTAAAGAATTATTATACGGTCCATGTCCCATCATAACCACCACCATGGCGGTATTAGGTTTAGCTTAGCCACAAATGTTACATCCGGTATAAAATTATATAATGTTCTACCGACTGTTGCTTTATCTCAACGAATCTGCCAGAAACGAATAGCAACAACTTTTTTGTAATTTTATCCTTCCATGTCTTATCTTTAATACTAATCCTTCCCTCTTACGCACAAAAAGTAAAAATTTGAACTTCCCTCTTACGCACACGAAACCGTAATATCCGCTTTTGAATCGCTAACTCCACAAGTAAAAATATCCAATTTTACCTCCAAGGCCTTGGTGGAGACTTGTGAAAGAATGCTGTAGGAATTGCCTGTAGCTACTGTGCCATTATTTATTATTAATTTAGTCACATTGACAATTTGTGAAATTGTTCAATATATACTGGCTGTAAAGCTGGTGATAATAAATAAACTTTATATCAAAAAAGCAGTAACAAACAAACTGCGTATGACCACGTGGAGGACAATAAACTAATTTACACTCCGGAAGCAAGTAAGGGACCATCCCATCAATTTCGATCAAGGGCCCTAAGGCAGAGGTGGATTTAACATTTCAACATACTCCTAACGACAAAAAATAGTTCGATACATGTTATAGTATTAGCAAATGCCTACAAATATTATATTTAATAAAACATACAAAAGTCATTTCACAAGTACGTATTATTATCAAGCTATAAATCATTTGGAAAGTATTGTTGATAATTCGTAACTATTAAATAACACTAAATTCGCTAATAGTTATTTCAATTGGTGCTGTCTCTAGGCAGGAGCCTAACGAGGCTTTATAAAAAATCCGCCTCTACCTAAAGGAAAACCGGGGAAAAACTCCGGCAGGATGGAGCTACAGAATTAATGTGCACAAACGTGCCAGGGTTTAGTACATATACAACTAAATTTATATGAATAATAAGACATAATACTAGCATGCAGGAAATAGTTTTGAAATTGTTGTCAGATATTTTGAAAGTACTACAACAACGGCGTGATAAAGTGCAGACGGCTTTAATTTTTATTAAAATCAATAAATTATTTTACAGTGTAGAAGCACTGGTGTAGAAGGTAGCTTTAAAGAGATTCAATTTAATAATATCTTTTATATTTTTGCGCAGGGAATAATATAGAACGATTCCCGCATGATACGACCCTTTTTGGCAAAGCGCGGTTGACACTCGGACGATGAATATTATTCCTATTCCGAATATTGTGTTTGTGAACAAAACGTTTGTATGAAACATGGGTGGTAATTCAGTAATTCGGTCTTAACAAACACGATAGTTTCATAAATATAAATGCAGGGAAATGTTAAAATATTTAATTCCTTGAATAAAGGTTTACAAGAGATTGGAGAGGGGATTTATAAATTATCCGAATTATCTTTTGAATTCTGAAAGTTTGTTGATAAGTGCTATAAATAGTAACGGTTCGAGAACGCTGCCTTGTGCCTCTCCTGATGTGACGTCTGCTTCTTCCGATAATATTTCCGAAACCCTAACCCTTTGCTTCCGATTATGTAGAAAATCACGGATCCACCCTACCACCCTTCTGTCTATTCCAGTATTTGTTATTTTCTGAATTAATAATTTATGAGGTACTAAATCAAACGCTTTTGAAAAATCTATGACGACTGCGTCTATGCTCTGTCCCTTGTATAACGATATTATTTTGCTTTCGCACGAGTACCCCGGTCGGAACCCATGTTGTTTATCGTGTAACAGCGCAGTTTTACTCCACTCTTCTCTTAAATAATTTTGCAATTAAGTGTTCCATTATCTTACATACAACCGATGTTAAGCTCACTGGTCTGTAATTTGATACTGAAGTTTTACGTCCTGATTTGTGTATCAGAACTATGATCGCATTCTTCCAGTCTTGTGGTATTTGCATATTATTCATTGAGATTTCAGAAATGCGGGTTAGATATTATACTATCGCTTCCCCTCCTAACTTTAAAATATCTGTGGTAACCCCGTCTGACCTCTTTAGTTATGCATCCACATTTTTCAGGAAATTACGCACAAGGGTATACTTCAACCACGATCTTGATTTAAGGACAACATTCTTGGTACACAGATCACTCATCATATCTACAATGCTGTGCGGGTGTGAATCATATTTTAAATATTTTAAAATGTATATCGTCTGAAAGCCTACATCAACAGTACTTCAAAGTAAAAACAAAATTTGACACCCAACCTGGCATTATGAAAAATCGTGATTAAAATTTTTTATACGCTTCAAAAATATAATATTATTTACTCAACATACGTAATTAATATTTCCTTCACTCATATCTATATTTTTTGAGCTCTGACCAATCTTAAGGATTATTATATTTGTAATTTTATTGTAAAAAATTTCTTGAATAATAATTCAAGGTGTTTTAAGATAATTTTTTTTTACGTAGAGTAATACGTGTTATATTTTATATTATACTTTCCTAAATAATACGTGTTACGTAAATGTAATTTCATTGTAGTCACACAATCATATGCAATTTTGTACCAGGAGTGGATTTTCCGTACTTCCGTCGACGTGTAGTCAGTGATGTCTTTCACTTTAGATTTCCAAACCTGCATATTCTTCCTCAGGTTAGTAAATCTACCCAGCTAAATGGATCTGTGACATAACCCCAAACGAAAATGTGTGACAAAACCCAAAATCCCTTTACCTGCGTCGAGGAAAATACCCTCTGAAGGGGCACTAACAGGTTCCACCTTTCCTTATCTGTTGTGGTCATTTTTTTTTCTCTATTCCCAAGTCAAAGTTCTAGTACTTGTGGGATTTGGTAGATTTTTGCGTTTAGGTCATATATAAAGTATTCAATGTTTACTTGCCGACGTTTCGATATAATTCATTTCATGACCAGGGCTTGTAATCCTCGCTCCAAATACGCACATTCTACACACATATTCAACATAACATTCACCTCTTTACACCCTTCCAAAGCATCTTCATACTGCATACTATTACATACACTCAAGTAATACTGACCCTGAATACTACTGTCGCTGGCAAGTAAACATTGACTATATGACCTCTCTCCCTCCCTATATATATATAT
>NNCF01130016.1:45889-125985 GCA_002313205.1 Laupala kohalensis
GGGGGGGGCTAAAATGAGGGGGGCACATAACATAGAATAAGGGGGGACAAAAAATGAGGGATAGAACAAAAAATGAGAGGAATGAGGAAAATGAAAGATGCCTTAGTCCTAATGGCGTCGGGATCGAAAAGAACAAGAGGTGACCATGGGAGGTCAGGAAAGGGAAAGGAAGGAGCATAACACAAGTAAGTGGAAGTAATGCCAGACTCAGCTCGGGGCCCCGTGTTCGCCAAACATGTACTTACTAGATGTAAGTCCCCTGGGGGGCCTTTTAATGTAGAGTTATCATTCTTAAACAAAGGAACTCTGGAAAGGAAATCTATAAAAACGCTGTTCTATTCTGGAACAAAACCTCAGTCTTTTAAGTGCTACAACGTTCGACGCCGAGTTAAAGTACCTCATTGAGTTTATTTCATCTTAAGCCCTTAATTGGCATTTTAAATCTTTAAACAAAGGATGTTGTCATTATTTATGTTATGCTCACAATGATCTCTCTTAACAGGGATAATGTATTTTATTTTTGTGTCGGGAGAAAAACTCTCGGAAAGTTATTGCAAATTTTCTTGAAAAATAATTTCACTTCTTTTTTTTTTTGCACCACTGCTTAACGCCGGACGACCGCGACTACGACGCCGCGTACGAGACACACAGCTACGACTTCAAATTGTTTCCGAATTCATAGGACATTTTTAAAACTCGTTATCTCCCCTTACAAAAAAAAAAAACTTTAAAAGAACATGCAAGTATGGAAATTTTGAAAATCCTCTTGATTAAAAATTAGGAAATTTCATGGAATGTAACAATGAGATCATAAAAAGGGGATATAAGAAACTCACATGATACTTTGAAGAATAGGATCCGAAATTCTTAAGGCCGTGAACAAAAGTTCCCAGAAGGCAACCGTTTTGATTAGGAACTGAGGAAGTCTTATAGGAAAATATTCGTTTTAATGCTATCAAATCTGATTCGGATTAAGAGACTGGGCAGACGTCTGCTAGGCGATTCCTCTGAGTTTATAAACACATCACTTGCACGAAAGGATAGCCTTTTATGAAAGACGTATGTTATACTAATTCACGTGTGTGAGAGATATTTACGACACTAATATTATTGTGTCAACATTTTCCAAACACGCTTAGTTTGTCCATGATCCATGTTTGTCAAATTGATCCATGTTTGAAGGGATTTTTAATATTTTAAAGAATGCGCGCGTGTATGTGAGTGTGTTAGAAAGAGAGAGCGAGAGAACAAATGACAGTGCACCTGCTGGACCTTCTGGCACAGCAGTGGCATAGTGGTTGTGTCTGCACTCTTAACGTACTGCTAAGCGGGAGGGCGCCCATTTGATACCTCGCTCGACCGATTGAGGTGAGGTTTTAATCGGGCTTTCTCCTCATTCATTCCAACCCATTCGGTACTAAAATTCCCAGCTATCTAACATCTCTCCTTTCTATTTCTTGTATTCAAAGCATCATTTATTCTTTGGTGGAAGAACAGGCATCGTGGCCCCAACCTCGCCTGAAATCCGAAAAATTAATAAATCTCTAAAGGAAAAAGTCTGTTTAAGCTTGCAATTTTGTCGTATAATATTCACAAATTCTAAGTGAATTTCTATTTGAGAAATATTATATTCATCTTAACAGCATCGCAGGGTTGTTTGATTTTGTAATTAACAATATGATTTTAATTAAGCAAAATATTTTCAAATGATAATAAACACATTTTATCGATAATAATTCGAATATTCGAATGCTTAGCATGTCTACTTCTCCCACAAGCTGAAGGTGCATACTCATAATTTTGGATTTACAAAATTTTATTCAACTACCTCTTTTTTCCTTCCACCAATTTTAAGGTGTTTTTAATCTACGAAACAAGCTTCCGTGTGCACAGAAAAAGGAGTATCACATACAATGGTCTTGGTAGTGTCTAAGTATTAACACATTGGTCAGAATGATCAGTTTAAAGAAATTCATTTTCTTCTTAAAAATGTTTTAAAACGTATTCGATAGTTACATTTTCTTACAATGAAACAGTATCCTCTTTATTTGGAGTTTCTACTCTATTATGATGATCTATCAAAATGAATCTTTGTATAGATTATTTTCTGAACTCTACGAAATACGACCGCAAAAGTTAAAATTCGTTTAATGGTTTATGTGCGATGTGAGTTCAAACGAAGTTTCTATGAGTGTCCTCTGTTCAAGTTACCTTTTTTATTAAATCATGGAGAAGAAGGGATTTGGGAGACTAATGTACGCACATTACACATGAATACCACCAAACCTCAAACATTAATAAAAACCATTTTACTACATATTAAATTACTGATTTGAGAAAGAATATTTGAACAAAATCACAAAATTCACGTGAGATAAGAGGCAGATGCTCAGCTAGTATAGTATACAATTATTCCCACTCGAACATTTCCTCAAAATATTTAGATGAAATTTTTTTTCGAAATAGAATAGTACGAGTGTGTTTGGATAGGTGTATGGTTAAGTGAGAAGATGAGCATCATCAAACACCTTGCGAGAGAGATTTAGTTTTCATTCTTTCTTTAAGTTTGCAAATAACCTAACAGTGCCCCAATACAATGTTTTACTAAATAGAATTACAGTTACATCAGACATATTGTACACTAACAAAATAGCAAAACAATTTTTTACAGAACCATTTCTAGCCCTTGATGTTATAAAATGTTACATTTCATTGTTCATTTTATTTTATTTTTATTTTATATAGTTTTATTTTATTTTATTGACTCACTTCGCCCTAATAAGATCACTGTTGTGTTTCACCCCCAGAAGCATTGCCCCAGCCAAGTACCAAGCACTTAGACAAAAATGTATATTATCCAATGCTTTTCTTGTGGGTGAGTTTCATTTCTATTTTTAACGCAATATTGTGCCGGGTATAAATAAATTTTTATTTCAAACGAGGCCTACGTGGAGGTACAATTTTTCTAATCGTTTTGGTACATTCAACATTGTCACCCCGAAGTGCGTGTACCATTTTATTACATTGATTGTGTTGAAAATGTGATATATGGCGAAAACGATCAGGTGAACATTGCACTGACGCGTTCCAAGGAATAGTATACTCCCTATATTAATCATTCGTATATACAAATTCTTTAATTGGGAACAATTATCGCAGAACAATACGTTTAATGCAGTAGAGTCATTGTCCCATTGGAATTAAAAGTGAAGTGAATGTGGAATAAAAAAGGCCATTAAAATTAATACGAAAAAAACGAAGGTCGTTATTGTGCATTCATCTTTATGTTCTAGATGGAGTGTGAATTTTAATAGATAAAAACTTAATATTGAAACAAAAGTAAATATATTGCTTGTCTGTTTCTTCGAGAAGCCTGTGTCGATTATTTTCTTATGAATATTATGCACTACATGGGGTAAAAATTTTAAATCTTGACATTTCACTCAATCGATTCGGATGGTAGACACCAACCTTTAGTAGCGATCATTATTCTAAGATTTCAACTTGGCATTACGATGTCGGTTGTTATCACAGAGTGCAAATAATTTTCGAAAATTATGTGGGTATTCGAAGTTAACCTTCTTGACTATGTTTTAAGGCAAAAATATCTCACACTACCAACTAACTGCTTCTTCACCTTGAAGCGTGAAACTGACCTACTTGTGAAGTCGTAGCAACTACTGGTTTTCTTCATTTAAATACTGGACCCATTACTACATAAAATCAAGAAATTTGCAATGCACGAACTGTACTTCATTAATCTCAGAATTATCGAGATCTTCATTTTGAAGGTTCAACACTCTATGATATGTACTTCAACTGATATGAACGAACGCCCATATAACTGAAAAATGGAATCTCACACATAATAAACGATGTGATAAAGTATTATAATTCCACATTTTTCATGTAAAAAGGAAACCACATTCGGAAAACTTTTCATCAAATAAAGTTGTGTGTCTGGTATTGAATAATCGATTTTTGACGTTTCATTCTAAGAAATTTGACTGGTCTCATTTTGAGAGTTCAACCTTTTAATGCTGTACATTCGATATATGAAAATTACCCAGTGTTTTGTTTTCATTTTTTGAGGGGGGATGGAAAGATATTGGGAGGGCGCTAGTCATTATATCATACTTTTTAGAAAAGAAAAATGCATATGTGCTGTGCAAGTTTATAAGCAAATTTTCAACAAGACCAGGTAGAAAAACTTAACTAGAATATATTTCAAAAATATTGGTATATTAAAAATAAGTTCAAGTTAAAATTTGAAGTATTCATTGAAGATAAAACAGAAATCTCTTCAATTTCTCTGAAACCGAAACGTTTAAGAAACCTATTGACACATAACTGATGTTATGTTTGATATTGTCTACACTTTAAAAATAGAATACTCTAAAAACAAAGCTATTTTTCTGAACAATCAAACTGTCTTTATATTTCGTTTCAAAACAAATCTAAAGTCGAGTAAACATGTCACGTGCACGTAAAAACAGCCGTGAACCTTTTTAGAGAGATTCTTTTCAACACATTATTTTAATTATTGAGTATTGAAATTGTTTTCCTTTACACTATTAGGTTTTTCTTACCAATGGGATATAACGAGTAGGATTTATTGTATATCTTTACTCTGCAGCATTAATTTATTTTTTTCAGTAGATGTTTTCAGTCAGAGTGAGTTATATTCTTCTGAGATGAGTTAGAGAGGGGACCCTCTTGTCCTGAAAAAAAAAAAAAGAAAACGTTAAAAGTTCTACAACGTGATATTTCATCCTTAAGGATATGTGTCAGGAATAAGCAGAATATATCATTTACTCTGGACGAGAAATATTTGTTCTTGTCGAGTTCTTGAATATTGTTTCCCAAAAAATCTGGAGTCAACTCCATCAATTGCCTATTATTCAAAATACCATTATTTTTTCATTCTTCAATTTCCTTTTAAAAGTAAGTTATCAGTAAATAGTGGTTTAACAGCGCTCGAGAATTTTGTTCCGACGGCGCGCGACGCCCATTTGACCAATACGCGGGAACATCTTTGCGCCTTCCCCTCCCTCTCCCCCTCCGCCCACACACCCACACATATACACGCACACAGTGAAAACCCTCCTGGATTCACCAATGAATGAAGAACACAACGCTTTGAGCAACACGGACCTACTCCGATAGAAACCTAGCAAGTCTACAAAGTTATCATCAACGCGATCCTAGAGATGTATATCATATTAAGGCAAATAAGTTAGTTAATTAACAACATTAATTTCCCTAAGGGGTTCATTAAGAAATATTTGAGCCAATATTAAAAGCATACCAATTATTATTTGTTTGGTCTTCATGTGTAGCTCCGATTCGTAAGTTTACTCTGACAAGTAGGTCAGTAATATTAGCTGCAAGCAATGAAACTCACCTCATGAGGCAAATGCATGTTATGTTAACGAATATTCATTTGACTTACGTTACTATAAGTGTGAGGGGATAATATATCTACTTGTATCCTATCAATTCCCCTGAAAAAGTCTGGAAAATAATAACCATCCAAAATAATGATTGAGTAGTGTCTGTCATAGAGACCACATCAGGTGTTATAGTACTACTATACGACATTATTTTTAGATTAAACTTCGCCAAAATTCATCTTTTTTGTGTGTGTGTGTGTGTTTTCGTTCAGACACAATCATATCGGATAGTCAAGAGGACAAGTAACATTATGAAACAAAAGATGGAAGTATTCAGATACTTATACTGATGTACTGTCTTGTACTACCTATGCGAAGCCTGGTTGTTCTTTTTACAATTGTTCAAAATCTTCAAAATCTGAAACAGTTTTCACTATCTCCAGAGTCAAGAGTTACTAATCGAAAATTGGAGTTATCCTACTCAGTATCAGTTGGAGGTATCCAGTGGGATAACTTGTATGTCTCTACTGAAACACGTTTAAACTTTCGGCGCTCACCTCCATCAGTATTTACGCTCTAATATCTTTCCGTGGTCACTATCATAACTTCCTCGCATCGCAAGACGTAGAATAATATTTCAGAGATCTGAAATGAGTAACAATATGACTAGTTGTTTTTGGTATCGATTTGTTACTGTAATAATGACGATGATGTAAGATCTTTGGCGTAGTAAATTAATTTTCTCCATCAGCAATATTGATTTTTAGAGACAGATTTTTAGATTGTTAAAGTTCACTGACTTCGAGTTCAGTGCCATTCAAAGCAATCTGCTTGATATCACGAACTGCAATACTTTTTAATTGTGATTATCATCCAAAACAATCATTCGTAGAGTTCGCATATTATAAAGAAGAGTGTACATGAAACGTTCTGTTACTCCCAATAGCCTACTTCACTCAACTGATTTATTTCTATTAATATAATTTAATGAAATGGGATTTAACAAAAGTAATATCCGATGTATGCTGAAGGTGTCAAAATACGCACATTTATGAAAACTCACCAACTCTGAACACCTTTGCAAAACATCACAATTCGATTAAACTGCCGAAACTTATGGACAAAATCTTTTATTGAACGAAAAAAACAACGGTAAATACCAATTAAAACACAATAAATTAAAACTATTTTGTATGAGATAAAAAATTGGCAGTACTCATATACCATAAATATTAATATCATAACATGATCCATATGCTATCGAGTAAGAGTAGTTAAAGACAAGAAGTTAACGTGTGATATGTATTATGTAATGAAGTTGAAGTTCACAATATTCTCTGGTCACAGTTCAGAGGGTATGAAGCCACCTTTTTTACAAACTTCTTTCAAATGTTAGTTATTTATTACGAGTCATTACAATGTTATTTTATGAGACCAGTCGTTAAAATGGATATCAGCAACTTTGAGCTTCCGTTTGAAGCATCGAAAGGCAGTATGAGAAAGACCTCTCCCGCCAAATGCCACTCCTAGAAGAGACCGCCACGTGCCTTAGTACTTTCTTCGTCCACCAGACGGTGTTGCGACTGGCGCTGGCCAGCGTCTCCGCCCGCGTTGTGAGGCGTCGCTGCGGCGGCGTCGGGGCGGCGTCCGCACGTGAGCGACGGGGAGTATGCGAGATACAGACCGGATTACTCGCGCGCCGACCGCCGCCATGGGGCGGGAGCGCCGAGGCAGCATCGCCATTGGCGGGCGAGAGACGGAGGCGTGGCCAGACACGCGGGAGATGGGCGGCGGGGGCGCCGAGGAGGGGGTGGCAGCGCGTCCGTGCGCGCGGAGCAGCTAGTCCGCCTCGCGACGCTGCTGCGATCGGCCGGCGCTGTGCTCGAGCGGCCACGGCCGCGCACATTCTGCTCCATTTGCAGTGCCAGCCTTAGACTATGGGAGCAGCTGCAGTCGCCACCGCGTCCAACCCCGTGCCAGTGTCTGTCGTGTGAGTGCAAGTTGCTTCTTCTCAGTGTCAGTGCGCTGGAATGAGTGTTTCGCCATGCCGCCGGTCTCGTGAGCGTGCAGGAGCGTGAAAGTGACAGTGACAGTGAGCACCACGCACCGCCTCTGTGCTACGTGGGAGACTTGACGCAGCGCGCGGTGCGGACGCGAAGGAGAGAGGGTGCGCGCGGGCCGCCGTCCCCGATGCCCGTGGCCGGTGTTCGGCCGCCGGTGTAGTAGCCCCCGCCGCCGCCACAGCCCCCACCGCCGCCACGGAGCTGCTGGGGGCCGGGCCGCTGCCGGCGGGGGTCGCGGGGCCCGCGGCGCCGACGCCGGCGTCTCTTTACCCGCCGGCCGGCGCCAGCGCCACCCCCGTCGCCGTCGCTTCCGCGCCCTCCACCACCTCCAGCCAACTCAGCATGAACCAACTGGGCACCGTGTACGCCACCAAGCGTCGAAGGCGCAACGGAAAAAGGTAGGCGCGCACGGACGATGCAGGAGGTTTCATAAGTTTTGAATGTGTTCGGAAACTTCAACTCCTTCAACGAAGTGAAGTGCACCATTTTAATGTAAATGTAAGAACTCTTCAGTGTTTAGAGAAGACTGCCTTTATGCGCGCTAAGGTTTGGAAAGTGTATATCCATAAGATGTGGAAATATACGAATTTCCCTACGGAAACCAGAAACGTCTGAGTGAAAAAACTGGATGATACTACTAAGAAAAATATACCTTCTATAAACTATTGGTGTCAAACTAAAAATGTTATAATGACTAGTTCATTATTATTTTGTTACTTCCCCAGATTTTCAGAGATTCTTGTAAAGAATCTTTACATTAAACATATTCAAGCAATACCGACTTGGTACGGTCAGTAAAATGTATCGGCACTACTTCATGCTGATGGTTATGTAATGCCTTCTTAAGAATTATTGATCTTCTTTGTGTAGTTGTTTATCTGAACATTTTAAAATATTTTATTGTTGTCGCATTAAGTTGATAAATCAATATTTGATACATGGGGCAGTCATGTTTAACATATAAAAATAAGATAAATCTATCTTACTCGAAGTTCAATGGAATTTCAAGCAAAATCCATTCATATGTTGCCCAATGGAAGAAACGATGGAATGAATTTTCTCTCTTTAATATTTCTTCAATATATATTTTTGACCTCAATGATTCGTGATCTGTTTGAAAGAAGAAAGTAGATCAGTAGAAGTTCACAAAATGAAGGCTAAATTATCTAAAATATCATAGTCCATTTGTAAGGCCGTAAAAAGTATTCCGTTTGATCATTAAACCGATGTTGAGCGAGACCACGCGAGTTCGATTCCTCTCGATGATGTTCTCCTATGAGATAATCTTCATCAATTTTAGATAGACGTCTGATCGGTACTTGAAGATCCCCAGCACTCAGATATCTCCTCCTCATCATTCCCTTCACTTACCATGTCGTCCCCGCTCTCCTATATGATGACATTTGATGTGCGCGCGCCCGCCATAGGAAAAATTGCCATCTTCCTGTACATTAATCCGTGTGAATGTATTAATAAGACTACCCACCTTAAGGGTTCAATAATATCAAAAAGAATATTCACGCTAGATGTTGCTCTCCACCTGGAACTCCACGTATGGAACAGTGTTGGATCATTCGGTGACTTTTGGTGTAAAATTCCATGTTATACCTCATTCTTTCTTTCCAGACGAGACAGTTGTATCACCGAGACAACCTTTCATAAAAAATTCTTGAACACATGAGAAGTTCGAAAGTAGGCAGAATAAAATGTTGAACTCTTAGTTCGCAAAATATTTTGTTTAAATATACCAAAAGAAAAATACGAGAAAATAACATTCCTCCTTGTTTTTAATATTTGATCATAACATAAGCAATTAACATTCTAATCGGAAGATATGTGCGAATGAAATTCATCACGTTTATCCATTCAACGTCAATAAAAATGTTTTTTCTCTTCTTTTTATAAATATTAATTTACAAATTGAATATACATTTATTTTTAAATTCTTAAGACGGATGTTCTATTTTTTTACTTATCCTAATTATGTTTCCTTTTAAATTACGTTTGTCAAGAATTGGAATATTTTTCTAACAAAATTTTAAACCGCTATTATTAAGCTTTAGTAAGATATAAATGATTTTTAAATACGTAGTGAAAATGAGTGAGATGGGAGAAGAAACAAGTAAATAATACACGAGGAATGAATAGGAAAAGTCAAAGTTTAGTAATAGTAGTCGGATGAAAATTTCTCCTAATCATCCGTTTGTTTGTTACTACTCAAAAGCAGAAGATTGAGTACGAACCTATTATCTCGTGTTCTGTTGTATTCAGCAGTAGCAGAATGATTAGTGTTGGGATAGTAATCTAATATTTTCAAAACGTTGGATGATGGCAGAAAAGGAAAGTGAAGGAATGAAATAAGAGGGTGCGCGCTCGTCCGTCCACGAGCAACGGGCCTGTGGCCGCCGGCGGTACTGCGGGACTCCACCACTGTTGCGCCGACGGCATCCACTGCATGACTGCGGAGTCTGAAGGGATCTTTTCTGAGGGTAGGAATAAACGCTTTATGAAAGCGATCTATTTTCACCAATTCTGCGTAAAGTAAAAGGCAAGCTAGGGAATCTGCTAATTCAGTAGACATGCACACAATTTTCTACTCATGAGTTCGTTGATATGGATGCTGATATGTCCTTACCTTGTAGGATATGCTCCACGTCTTCATTTCATGAATACGCGAGCTATTCTTGCACCCATTTCCAAAACGCTGCATAAACCAACAAAGCAAAACATCAGAAATATTTTATTATTTTATTTTTAGTAAATCTAGCTGATTTCCACATCGTGCGTGGTAATTGATTTCTTAGATAATAATATTAAACTACAAAAAACTTAAAAATTATATCATATTAAAGCATGAAAATAAATCTTCTATACAAACGAACCCTGAGTATTCTTATTTTTTATTTCTTTAAATTTTACGTGTTTTCATGCATGTGGGAACGTCAATGATCCTTTATGATTATAGGCCAGTGAGATCATAAACATTCTTAATAGTAGTGAGAAACGGTTGTAATGCTTTCTAACCAAACATAACTGTCGAAGAATGCGAAAATTGTTCATTTTAAAATTCTTATATATCATTTCCTTGTTAGTGTTTCTCACGTAGTGAGTTTATCTGTGTTACCACTTCGGACATTTCTCATAAGTATCTCGAAGTTTCTGTAGAAAACGAGGCAATAAAATGTTTATCGCCGCTGTGAAAGATTACTATCCTCAAAACCAGATATTAGAGCGTCTTTGAGTACTCTGGTTAAGAGTGCTTGTAAATGAAATGCTTAGTATTTATTCTTGAAAGTGGATATTATTCCTTTATTTAGAAGTTTCATCTTCCATTCATTGAATAAAATATTTAAACACAAGAAGTTATTTCTCGAGCATAGCTTGTATATTAATAATTGATGTTAGTTTAATAAAAAAAATTATCAATTTAACTCATTCGCGCGTCGCACGAAGTCTATTTCATCTTTCTACAGTACAAAGTTGTTTCCATATTATACCAAATACATGAATTTTATATAATTCACAGTACAAATGACCATTTCCTTCCATTTTACTTCTTTCAAAATATTTTATAAATCTTAATTTTTAGTTGGCGCGTTCTCCGCAATTTCTTAACGAAATAAAGTAAATTTCTGTGGTATCCTTCTGGGAACTTGAAAATTTCTGTAATAGCACGGAAATTTTTCTAGAAAAAGTTTGATAAGGAATTATTCAAATAAAAGAGCGAAATTTCTTCAAACAATTACTAAGATTACTGTGAAATTAACCTATTTAAAATACTTATTCGTGGGAAATTATGAACAATATTTGATCATTGTTCCCTGTATTTTAAAATTATTTATCGACGTTTATTGAATATAATTTAGTATATATGAATAACAATACCATAGTATTTCATAACCAAACGATGTCACCATATTTAGTGTCTTAATGGTATATATGAATCATTATTTCATCCGAAGTAAAGAATGATTATCTCGCATCATCATAGAGGTAAAGAATCCTCCCTATTCGCCGCCACATGAAGATGCCCTGTGTATGAAATGGAGGTGATCTCGTGGCTAGCCGACGCGACGGCGGCGACGGCGTCTCCACTGGCTTTCGGTCGCTCGCGGCAGGCGGCGTGGCGTGGCAGGACGGTCGGCGGCGCCGCAGTCTGACCCACAGGCTAACAGGAATACTGATTAAGCTACTGAAGCGGCGACTTACACGCAATTAACCCCTCCGATGCGCGTCAAACCCCGTCAGTCGTCTTCCTCAAGGCTCGCACCAGTACACAGCTGCGCACTCCCACACTCCAGAAATAAGATTTTTTTTTCACATGGAATTATTTTTCTCATACGTATCATATCAACAGAAAATAATTTCAAAATTCTTCACAATGTGGAAGTGAACGTGAAAATGTACATGTGTGTGGGAGGGCGAAGGAGAATCTTCTTTCTTCCTAAATAAATTATATGCTAATAAGAAAATAATGCCATTCCATTCGTTCCACTACGGAAACAATATATGTAATTGAAGTAAATATTTCTCCACAATTTCACATGTTGTTGAATAAAATTATCACTTTAGATTACTCATTTGTCATTATGATCTGGTACATATTTTTTTTAAGAAACCGAGAATTTTTCTTTCTCAAGTTTTATTTCATCAATTTCGAAAAGAAATTAATGCACGGCATCAATGCAATCTTTCACAAAATGATGGAAATATATATTGAATTCGGCCAATACATTTGTTTGCATTATTTATTATTCAAGTGTATTGGGGAGATAATTCAGGGGGATATCTGATTCATATACTTCGTACAATCATGTTTGACACATATCATTAGTTAAAATTAAATAATATTAAAGGAAAGATTATTTTTAATTCTCAATAAAATCCCGATACCAGAGCATGATGTATGCTGCATATAAGTAAAGAGTATTTGTGGGTGATCTTTAGGAACGGATACTATAAATACGTCCACAAATGTAAGTAAAATCATTAAATTTGTATTTATAGGAACCCATATGCGTTAAAGTTGATTTATGGGAAATTCATGAAATATAATACAATAATGAACAACAATGCAATTGAAAGATTTGTACTCGTGAGACAACTTGATCTTCACTCTCTCACTAAATTCGGAGTAAGAAACGTAAGATAAGGAAATTGATTTCTTACGTGAGTAACTTAAATTGTTCTAAGCAGTTTTGGCCGCCATTTGATTTGTGTGTGGCTTGATTACAACATACTATTCACTCTTTCTGGCCTAAAAGCAAGGAGACGTTTTCTGCAATTAGCATTGCCTAAATGAATATAATCATTTAGACCTACTAATCAAATAGACGTATTGTTGCGTTTGATGAATGATTTTTTAAACTTGAACGAAAATTATCAGTAATTTTCGTGAATTTTGGGATGCTCTCCTATAAGATAGTAATAATCTAATTGGTGCTTATGAGATACATAATCTAAAGAAAGTACACAAACTCAATAATTTTGTGGAGCAACTATGAATGCATTCGATCATTTGTAGACATTATTCTCGACACCTACTAAAATGCAAATATTACTGATGTAAAGAATTTTTGAGAAAAGTAAATCAATACATCTTCGGTTCATTATTGTTCCTAACTTAAAGCTTAGATTGATAATCAATTGTAAAATCATATAACTCTAAAATAGTTCAACATATAATATGCAATTGCTGATTAGTTTTTTGCCCTCCCCGTGGTCATACACAGTTTGTAGTGTTTTGACAATAAATTTATTTAGGTTTATTTACGCTATTTCCACCACTTACGGTGAAAGCTAAAGAGGTTAGGAACCATCACTGATGTTGTCAAATGGGATTGTTTTAGGAAAACATTTCTGAAATATGATCAGAAAGCGTACGTTGGGAAATTCATTCATTATTACATCCAGAATCAATTATAAACATAAGTAATTTTTTCATGCACAAAAAGTCTGGGGAATTAGCTTAACAAAGTATTTGCCTTCGATAATAACTGATTTGATGACCCTGAAACAGAATTTCTCCTCTTGTTTATATTAAGATTTAGTATTGCGGAGAGTTGGCGTCAGAAAACTGTTCTTTCCCCCTAATTCTTGCTCCGGGTTCTCTCGTTATTCAAGAAAAATGTCTAAATTTAACAAGAAATTTGTTTATTTAATTATTCACTCAAAATTCCTCAAGTTACGACAGAAGGAACGCGCAATACTTCAATAACTAACACTCCGTTACATCTTACTCATCACAGAACCAATAAATACTATCAAATATTTGAAAGTTATCGATGAATTTATCTAATTTGACATTCAATTAATCTTGTATAGTGCGTTCATTGTGGTAGGAACATTTGCGTTGTGTCACAGTGGTCTTTATTTTTTGCAAGACGCTTCAGTATACGAGTACCAGTTTTTTGTTTTCTTTAATAAATCAAGAAATTACGGGTGCTAAGATTTGAACCACGCACATTAATGAAATGTTAAAAGAGTCAACGTAAATGTAACGTGATACATCACCAATCAAATGTTGAAATTTGTAAACATTCAATGCCACCTTCCACATGAATTTGTGTATTCTTCTTAGGAACTTTCGAAGTATTTTCACTATTTTGAGAACTATTTAATACGAGACGAGATATAAATTAAGCACGAAATGTTGACAAATGAAATTAAGGTAATGTTGAAAATATTAGGGGTTTGAAACTTACGGTATTTACCGGCTGAGTTCCCGCGACTTACCTCGCGTCAGGTTTTGAATTTTTTGCGTAAATGATCGTTCTTGAATTCACATTGATATCTATTGAAAAAGTTTGTCATATTCAATAGTCCAAACAATATTATATCAAACCACGCATGAAGAACTGAACGAAGAATTTGAATGTAACTTGAGGCTTCCACACAATAAATCGCAATGCGAGTCCATTGAATGCCCAGAAAAATGAAGAAGAGGAAGTTGGCGATATGTTCGCCGAGAAACTACACAATTATAATTTAATGCTAATTTCATCATATTTTAAAAATAATCTAGCTAATATTTTGATTCCCAAACCTTCTTCAGTGTTTCCTTCAACCATACGTACAGTTCATTTCAGAGTGTTGAAACTTTACAAAGTCAACCATAAATAGTTAATAAATGTGATGGGAAGAATAATTAAGAAGACGCTAATATTATATAAAGTGCGTGAAGGAACAACGTTGTCCCGAGGAAGTATATTGGCGGAAGTATCGCACATCCTTTCTCTAAAAGCTAGTTGATAAATTATTTACATCCCATTATTCTAGGTATTTTTCTACCCATAATAACTTTTAATTGTTCACTCTACTTAGACTCTTATTAATATTTAGTGAATAAATTTTTTACCCCCAAAAATTGTTAATTGCTTCACTAAAAATCGTCAATTTTTAATTATTGAAATTCATTTCTTTTCTGAACAGCTTATATGAACGACTTGCTCATGTATGTTATTTTGTAGAGAAGAGTGATTCTTAATTCAAACTCTTTCACTAATCGTCGAAATGTTCATGATAAAATATTTATGCAATTCTGTCGACATAAATACAAGCAACCGTTTTCAACTTTAATTTTAATATATTAAACCATTCGAAAGAAATAGTTGAGAATCAGATTTTTCCTATGCTCTCAATAAAATTTGGATTGCTGATATATCTAATGAGTATTAGTTTACCACGGAAACAACTCGGACTCAATCAATTCCATTCTTTTCACGATTTCATGTTATGTACCAAGAATTAGTGACAAAGCTTATCGGCTTCAGCCCCTATGTAATTTACATTTGAATGTTATTTCGACGTCGACGCGGTTTCTGTTCACTTCTCTCTTCTCCAATTCAATTTGTGCAAAACTATGCGTTTAACTTTTGTTAAGTTATTTATTGCAATCATTTATAAACAAAGGAAACTACTAATCCCCCAGTTTCTTCTAAGATGATAACTCTAATAGAGGTTAGTGTAGTTATGACCTATAGATTTCATATATAAAAAACGTTTCATATATTATACGAATGAAAATATTTCTCGTTTCTCTCCAGACGAACACTGCCAAACGTGGCAGAAAAGTATCTGTGCTATTGCCATTAGAGGTTTACTACTTTCCTCTTCGTCGAATGTTTGGTTGGACTTAAGAATCAAACACCTCTTCTCTTCTTTAATTCATAATGTCTTACACCAGAACTGTACACTTGAGGATACAAACTTCAGATTTCTATTATATTAGTTATCCGAATTCTTAAGTAAATTGGAAGAGGTCTGTTTGATCTCTTCGTCAATGTACTTAATTATAATTTAAATTGCTGATGGATCATGTGGTATCGTATTGTGATACAGAAAACTGACAGGACATTATCATAAGAGAATATATATTTGAACATTTCTAATAAATGCTGACTTCTTTGGTGTCTTAGCGTATTTCAATTTCAAGAGATAACTGGATAGAAGGTCGGGGAGACCAGAATACATCGAATGAATTCAAAGACAAATACTAACCTAAAAACAATATTTGAAAAATACACAATCATCTTCTCTTAAAAGCTGATCAAAAATCTTACCGAATATTCCAAAACAAATGAGTCTTGAGAACTTTAATAGCTCTTTCTTTAGGAAGCTTTTTGCTAGCCCTTTATCAAAGAATACGAAAGAATCTCGAACTCAGATACAATTTGGGTAGGGATATCTCGTATAAGTAATCAGATGATTCGCACGTGTCCTATTCATGTATTTGTATCAAGAAACAATGCTTATTACGAATAGGAATCCTATTTTACTCCCTCACGATCTAGACTTATATTACCATAAAACAATGTATTTTTGTTGCAATGAATATTACAACATTTTTGAATGGAATATAGGTTAAAATGGGCTGATATATATTTTTTATTAATCAAGTCTTAAGAATGGATGTTCTACTATAGCATTTAACACTTAAATCTCGCAATAACTCAAGAATGACCAATTTTAACCTCGATTAATTTATATAATCCGAAGAATTGAAACGATAATCAAATTAATTACAAAAATTATTTCAATAAATTCTCAAGATATTAATCCTTACAAATATAAATATTTAAGTGCATTTATCGGTTTGCCGAAACAACATCTTAGTTACAGTACTTACCTGGATGAAATTTGACAGAGTGGTAACATGGAACTCATGATAACTTGTAGAATATGTTATATTATCAAACATTTCACATTTCATGCACTCTACAACAATATATTTGTTTAATAATAAAAAAATTATTGCCAAAAAAGCAGTACAAACTGCGTATGACCACGTGGAGGACAATAAACTAATTTTCTCTCCAAGCAGCTTTATCCTGACTCATACATAATCGTAAAAAGAAAGCTGTTACTAAAAAGCTAAAGATAAGAACTTTGAATTTTGAGATTCAGTTGCTCTCGTCTTGTAGAGGATTACTATTTTTCTACATTTCGTTCTTATATTTTAAATTGGAGAGTCAAGTAATTTGTCGAATTGTCGCCCTACACGTACTGAGATATAATTCAGTTTTTGTTCGTAAATGTTGTTTACTCAAATAACTTGAGACCCATTTTTGGGTTTTTGGAATTTTTTTGAAATGATCAAAAAGAATAAAATGTATCCTTTATATCTTTCATGTTAATATTCATGTTAATATCGTATTTACATATCCTTGTATATTAATGAGTCACCGGACACTTCTTCGACTATGAAAGAGATCAAATATTGCCTCATTTCCGTTTGGAATTGTGACTTGTACAAATTTGAATATTATTTTGTAACTATTTTCACAACTTGTAGTTGGATTCAGATGGGGTGCGGAGTATGCCAAGCATACTCACCTCTAACAATATCACAGTTCAAAAATCTTCTATTCTACATGTGTTAAGGCTGCTTTTTGTAATGTTAGAAATATGTTCTTGGGGAGTTGAAACCGATTGACGCTCAGATGCAGATTGTGAGGGATGACTTCAGTGGTGAACTATAGGAACTAAACACATTTCATATTCCATAATCGATGAATTTCTGTTTTCAAATCTTCATATTTCTGAATTTTCTCATTGTAAGTAGTTTGAAGGTTGTGGGCGTTGGTTACTGCTATATCTATGATGTGTGTGATTTTCTTGAGTTCGTCTATTAGAATAATATATGGCCCGGATAATATTGTGATAAATTGTCTTTCGGTGAGGAATGATCTATAAAAAATAAATTTGTACCTCCGGTTCTCTGAAATTGATTTTGGGAAGTACTTGTAGAGTTTCTGATGGACAATATTAGCATCTTGTTTGTGTCTGCGGGCGTAATCTGTCTGTGCTAATAGAATGCACCCTCCTGTGATGTGTTGCATAGTTTCTGGCTTAATTTTACATCTTCTATATTTGTCATCTGCTATATCTGTGTCTTGAAATATAAATTTTCTTTAGTTTTTGTGCTAATTACTTGGCCTTGAATTGACATGATAAATTCCTCCGTTTCTGAGTACAGATCCCAGGCGTTCGACGCAACTTTGTCGACATGAGGCTCGTCTAGATCATGAGGATGCCTACCATGAAGTGGTTTACATTTCCATTGGCTAATTTGCTGTTATTATTATTATTATTATTATTATTATTTGTATCTGTACATTTCCTGGTACCAAACTGTGACATGGCATGCGTGTTAGAATCTTTGTTACATTTCTCTCTCGGAGTAATTTCTCTTGATCGCGCCTCATAAGAATTAAGAATACGTCTTAAAATACTCAAATCTCTCCTCTATCGCGATCAATACTTAAGTTTTCTCATAATCAAATATTATATTTTACATATTATTTAAATATTATATTCAAATAGTGTTCAGGTGTTTAAATATCATTATCCTCACATATGCGCTTATCATTTATCGCAATACCTCTTTCAATACCAATTAAAATCCCCATGACCACACAGAAATGCAATCACTTCCTTGTTTCGATCCAACATTTGCGATTTCTATCTGTATAAGTTACAATCGGAATGAACTTAAACAGATCTCTCTCTTTTATAATTTTCTCCCATCGTATGAGTCAACATAGAATTAGTTAACTTGCTCTTCCATCCCTTTTCCTAAAGTGACAATGACAATACGTTAAAATTGGCTCCTTCGAACTCCTACGTAGATATACCTGGTTCTGGTGCAATCTATTGTAATTCCCACCTTAAGTATACATTTTATGTATTTTCGGGGTTTTAAATAATGTACAGCGTGTTTTTTATTTATTATTATTATTATTATTGTAATGCGTGTTAGACAATGTATCTAAGCAATGTATGAAGAAGTCAATGCCTACCGAAATGCGAAGTGGATGGTAAATGTTTAAACGCAGTACTATAAGAAATCTCAAATTTGATGTAAAGTCTAACGTGTAATGTCTGTCTTTAACGTGTTTTTCTGTGACTGTGGAGTGAACACTGTATTGGCTGTATACGGATATCAATGGAAATAGAAGAAAGAATATTTGAATTAAAATCACAAAGTTCACACGAGCAATACCGCGGATATTCAAATGCTTATGTGATAGTCATAATGAAAACTAATATACTCTAATATAAAATAAACTAATTTACTCTCCAGAAGGAAGCAAGAAACCATCCCATTATTTCTGATCAAGGACCCAAAGGCTTTAACATTTCTGCACCCAATGGCAAAAAACGACGTTAATTATTGTGCATTACTGATTACCTGCAGTTATATGATGTTGCAAATTTAATCGTTTAAACTGTGATATCGTGTCAATATACTCAATAGATCTCCAACAATTAACAAAGCATTGTAACAATAAAATTATAATTAAAATGCTCATAAAAGACCACAGAAATACAAAGATTGATGAATGTTACAACGTTTAACGATGAAGAGTATTATATGAATATTAACATTCAATTCGGTGCGAGTTGAAGAATTACTAGTTTACAACAACCACGTTCTCCACGAACACATATTTAGTTTTATCAAGGAGAACAGTCCGCAAAAACTTTGTACAGATACATCTAATATAAATTCACGTATCGATACATGTAGTAATTGAAGAAATGAATCTGTTCTGCAGGTTCAGTCAATTGATTTCTCTTTGCTATAAAATTAATGAATTTGATTGCTCCAAAACCTCTTAAGCTATAGAATTGCAGCTTGCCCAAAACATGCTTAACAAATTTAGGAATATAAGTATTCTTTAACGATTTATTTCTTTGAGTCCATCGTTAAACATTGTTATAGCGATAAAGGAGGATAACAATGAACATATTATTTGTTTACTTTTCTAGTGGAGATATTATTATGTTAATGTGGTATAATTGTGCTCTTATTAATACAGTACGTAATCACGTCGGTGTTCGCAATCAAATCACACTTCTTGAAAGCTAAGAAGAAACTTTATTCGCAATATTTTTATTAAGGCCATATTTACGATCAGAATGAAATAAGAAAGAAGACCAAGAAAATTGTGGAAAGGCTGTACATCAAATAATGTAAAAGCGAGGGATAAAGGAATAAGTGAAGGATAGTTTTGACACGGAGGAACAATATCAAAGGAAAAGAGATTATTCTTATTAACGCGATTGTTTTCTGTATCATGTAATCCTCTACAATATACTAATCGTTTAATGCTACAAATGTTTTCATCTAATTGTGCCACTATTTGTGTTTTCTATGTACACTTTTAGTCTTCAGATACATTTGTTAATGAACGAGACCAAAATTATTAAAATTCTCACGATAACTCCTACGATCATTTTATACCAATGTCATCATTTCCTAAGTTTTGTATAAGATGAGAAAATGAAAAGCTGCCTTTAAATCCGAAAATCTTGAAAATGAATCAAGAGCATGTAGTTCATGTAATTGATGTAAAGAAATTTCTCGAGCTGTCTAATTCATCACTGACCTCAAAAATGAATTAAGACATTTGACCCGATAGTGGCTCACATCGGATGAACTGGATGAGGGGAATACCTAATATTTTCTTTAATGTTTTTCCGCATACTTGATTTCGACCTCATCCAGTGAAAACGAGCTCTTAACTGACATCACACGCGTCGTAGCCAGGGTTACCAACGGGGTCATTTAATCTCTGCAATCAATATGTACGCGGTGTTTGTGTTAATGAGACCCTGCGAAAAGTTGGTACCACTCAGCGTAAATACGCAGCTAGAAGTATGAAAGGTAGGGGCGAGAGAGGGAGGCGGTGCATTAATTAAGGTAACTTTGTTAACGAGTTCGCTTACCTACTCGCGCATTACTTCGGGGAGACCCATCCATTTTTGTCTGGTTTCATTACTGCGAGGTTGAGCGTGTTGTAGGAAGGACACAAGGCAATAGCAACACAGAGGAATGGGGGAGAAGAGGGTTGGTGCAAAAGGAAGTTCATCAGACGAAGAAATGTCTCATGCGATCCCATGAGGATATGCCATCCATCTGACTACGTCCTTTTGAAACAAACAGTTATATTCGTTACTTTCTCATTTGCCGTTTGATAATGAAATAAATTTCCTTGGCAAATTAGAGGCAGTTCATATACCAAGTTTAAAAGAGTCTAGAGAAATTTTATTGTATTTATGTTCTACCAAAATATGCATCTTTGTTTGGAGGCGAAGCATCATTCATTCAAATTTCAAAATAACATTCAAATTTGCATTCACATTACTTGAAAATAATATTTTTTTATAAATACTCATTCAATCATATTCATACGAAAATTAAGAAAAATTGGCACCCAAGTTTCAGATTATTTCCATTTTTTAATTAATTAGTATGGTGACTTGACGCTCTTAATATCTACGGAAATTTTATTGAGTAAGTATTGGAAACCATAGTCCCAAAATCTTGTAGGTATTTCATTGGAACAAAGCAGTTGATACATTGATTATCAATTTCCATCGAGAATATCGAGAAATTCTTTGACACCCTCTTCAATTCACTGTGATAGTAAAATTTGTGGCAATTGTATCTTTGTAAAGAGCGGAGCCTAAAAAACACAAGTTTTTACGGCTCATTAATTTGTATGTTTTAGAGATATAATATTATTCAATCAATTATAAGATATATTAATTTAACTTGAAATTTCCATCAATTCATTGTAATTGAAAATTATTTAATTGATACGAGTTGTACTTTCTTCAATGAGCAGCCTTTCTTCAACATCCTGCATTGTTTAACTTCCACGTAAGAGTTCTTGAATGTAACTACGTCAACGAACACTAAAATATCAAAGATATTTTGGAAGACCTTATCTTCAAGCCATGCACAATGTGTTCGCATGCCGCATTTAATATAATGTAAAAAAATTAAATTAAGATTTGAATAAGATGCTCAGCTATTATATATTTTACTGATATGATAAAATTAGAGTATATTTATTTTCATATTTACGCCTCTTAATTATTTTTGGTGACTCATTTTGAGTGACCCATGCGAGAAGAACCACCGCGCGGACCCTCGCTTGTACGCCGCTGGCAACAAATGCTCTTCGTAATTACTGTTTTCCAGGGATCAGATTATGATTCGTAGCGTAAGATGCATATGTTGCGAACGACTAGACAGACCCGAAACTCCTTTAGGAACGAATCGGACAAATGCATCGTCCTTCTCAGTGCGTCATCGTTTTTTAACGTCTGGTAATTTTCTTCTCATTACCCACCAGGTAAACGTCTTTAGTTTTAGTTCTTTATATCAGGAATTGTATTTTTACGCTTCATAATGGAATAAGTTTTTATTGGGAAAACCTTTGGGTATCATGATTGCACAAACATACAAAACTTTACATTCCACCATGGACATAATTACTACTGAAACCGCTTTGTCAGACCTGTCGACCGACTGTACTCTATGATATTCGCGTAGCACAAACTGAACACTCTCACTTAAAAAATAGACATCCCATATTTCTGGAAAAGAAAATTTAAGGCTATATTATAAAATGATTGTTCGATGTTAAAATATGAAAACAAAATATATTTTTTAGTTAAATATTTAATTTTATGTCGTAATATCAGGATAAAACAAAAAAATTGAGTGTCATTTTTTTTGTTTGTGTGTTTTTCTGTTTAGATGTTTACTATTATGTAAAAACACAAACTCTGAAAAGTTTTTACGTCATACGAAGTTAATCATCCTCCTTTTCTATTGTGTCATTTCTTAGACCGTTGAAAAGACAACACTCATCACTTCAATCTCACCACACGGCGTGAAAGCATTCTTTTTTCAATTTGCACATTGCAAATAGGAAAAGGCATGGCAATTTCTCCAGCATGGTACTTCATACATGGGAATATAGGCAAATGACGCATTCTGAACTCTAAAGGATTTACTCAGGTCCTGTAACTTATTTTACTACTCTATTCCTTGAGTTTCCTTTATATCTTTAAGAAAAGCTAATTCCATCATTTTTTTAAACACCTTGAAGATATTTATTTTCCGGGGAGGGTACAGAAACTAACACACAGATCGATTAACAGCGGGAATCCTGTCCAAATGTTAAAAATTGCAAGAGAAGTCAACATGTCTTCGTCAGTTATCGTCGCTTATATGTTTCTGACTGCTTCGTATTGATCAACATTGAATTCTGCAAGATCAAGTTTCTTTTTTACTCTAGATACGAAGTACTGTTTTAAATGTTTTACAAACTGTGTCAAAGAGAAAAAAAAATTCAATGTTATAAATATTTCTTCTTAACTATATTAAAATGAAATTTTAAGGACCCAGATAAATTCAAGAAACAATTTGACTCAGCTTTGTACCACTGTCAGTGTTATTTCACAACTACCAAGATTTGTATTTCCGTGACTTTTTGTTCCCTTGACGAACCGAGTATCCGAAAATATATATTCACACAACACTTAATTTCTCAAATAATGAAAATCTTCCAGAGTCAACATTGCATAAAATTACATAGCAACGTTAAATATCTGGTCAATGATACTCCGTTATTGTCATCATTGTTTGAACTAATGTTCAGTGTTCCCATAAGAATAGGACTAGCGCACCATAGCTCGCCGGACCTAGTGCTTGAAGTCCCTTCATAGGTGAATAAAATTAATGCAATGATACACAAACTAAGAACACATATTTTCAATCACATTGTTTGAAATCGATATGACCTTGCAATTATTTTTTAATTAAATACTTTGCGAAACTTAAATACTGTTATTAAAAAAATATCAGTTAAATATTTGATATACTGGGTGTTTTTAGTTACTATATTAACTTGGCCATGGTTGTTAGTACCATTAATTATGTACTGTTCTGCTTCGTTTTTGCTATGTTGAGAGTGCATTTATATTTTTTAATGGGGCTTTAGGGCTCGCCAACATCGAGGTCATTAGAGCCCTTAGAGCATTTATAGATTTGCAACTTTTGTTAAAGTATACAATATTATTGAATGAATTATACAAATATATGACCTTAAGAGGCAGAAAACACCAAAACTCATCCTATCAGCGGATATATGTTAAATATAACAGTTTTTAACATTCGTTCAATTTTTTATAAAAAATAAAGTAAAAATTAGAAATAAAAATAATAAAACTGATAAAAAAATCATTGATCTTTTGTATTTTTGTAAGGAAATTGTCGTTTTATGAGAAGAAATATTTCTTGTTTTCACTCAAACTCACATCGTACCCAAACATATATGATTCTGGATGAATAAAATACTTGGTTTTGGAGGAATGTAACAGTTTTCAACTAGTATCTCGTTTAACTCTAATGTATCTCTCGCAGCTAACTTTTTATCTTATCTAGGAATTTTTGCTGAATTTTTTTTGAATCCGCCTCTGCCTTAGGGCCCTTGATCGGAATTGATGGGATGGTCCCTTGCTTGCTTCCGGAGAGTAAATTAGTTTTTTTCCCTCCACGTGGTCATACGCAGTTTGTACTGTTTTTTAACAATAAATTTATAAATTTATATTACAGTCTATATTCCCGGCGCACTTATTCTCCGGTTACCAATGATCCCATGATTGCACGCTGAGTGGCTTGTATTGATTTCGATGAGCTCAGGAACCCTGCGGAAGGCAAGTGAAGATCGATGGCAGACTCCAAATCCCCCTCTCCCTCTCACATACTTCACCCCATTCACCCTTCCTTCCTCACTCTTCGATAGATTACCTTCTAATAATCACTTAAATGATTGTGGAGAGCGATTGTCAAACAAATCTCTACACTCAAACGCTCTGCAGTAACCTTCAAAGGCATAAGAATGGGTAGAGCAGATCAGAGAATACACTACTGATAAAAAACATTTCTTATCACTGATTGAGTGAAATAAATTTCAGATATTCTAGGACCGTACCGTNAAAAACATTTCTTATCACTGATTGAGTGAAATAAATTTCAGATATTCTAGGACCGTACCGTCCAATACGTCAAAATGATGACAATTCCTTCCAATTTGTAGATACGGTATTCGCTATGTCAGTGTTTCATCGTAAAAAAACAATAACCAATTTTGGACTTGAAACTAACAAAAATTGTTACCTAACTCCGATGCAGCTATACTAATATACTACACGCACTATATTAATAAATGTAAAGTATTAGTTTATTTTGAATTGCTCCAATTTCTATAAAATCAATGGTTTATTTATTTATTTTTATTGAGTAAATACTTGTGACTACATTTCTGGAAGCTTTTACATCCAATGCATGCAATAAAGTATTCATTTTATAAAACTGTAGCTTTTAAAAGCAAGTCATTACACAAAGCGATTGTTTAATTTAGTATAAAGGGCATAGATCTGAATACGTCATAATTAAAGAAGCCCTTAACAGGAATGTAAAGTAATTTTTCCGCGTGATGCCTAGTTGTCGACTTCTGGATTAGATTGGACATCATGTGAGATAGAGTTTGTTTCCGGGGCAAGAGAAACTAATACAAAAATTTGTGAGATAGGGATTGCTATGAGAAATATATTGTTATTGAAAATAATTGTATCAACTTTGAAATTTTACTTTTATTTCAAACAAGAAAAAGACACGAAAAAAATTAAAATTAATTTTTTACCAACCTAGACTATTTCTGTTATTTCTAATCACCTTAAATAATAGTTTAACACATCTGGATAATTCATACCAAATTTTAGACCAAGATAGAGAACTTGAAGTAAAAGGGTCGCCTTAACCACGTACTTAGGACTCACTCAAACCGATCGCTTTGTGCGGGAACATAAAATAAAATATTTATGGGTTTGCCGGTGCATAAATGATCACACAAAATTGTTTAAAAGCTTGAAATATATTTGGGATGCCCGCTTCACGTAATATTCCCCATGATCTTTTAGCTATAACATTATTTTCTGTGACGAAGTTCATTTATAAACTTAGAAGTTCCACGAAAATACAACTAATGACACCCATTGTTTATGACTGCATAAATGATTATAGCCCATATTCCTTAAAAATGTTTATAAGATGTTCATTTTGTTGTCTTTTCGGAATAGAATAAAGACTGGGATATATATTTTCACCGAAACATCCCTAGCAACGGTGGAAATATTCTGAATAAGTTAGTAGCAAAGTTTGAATATATTCAATCAGTTGCTTTTGTAGACGTGGTTTATTTTTTGCAAAAAATATTACTTCGTGATGATTGTAGATGAATGTAAAACTAGTTTATTTTACTAATCCCATAGGTATTTGAGTAGAACTTATATATTGTATTAAGTAGAATAAAAATGCGTTTGCTTGATTATTTTCGTGTCTTATGTAGTGGTGATTAAGTTACAAGTGGTTAAGACTTTATATTAATATCCTAATTTATCATAGGATTGACAGATAAAGAGTTATGTATACCCATCAAAGTATGTTCTGGTAAAAGTATGTTTATATAAAAGTTCTGGTGTTATTTTACTGCACAGAAATTCAAAGACATAGTTGAAACGAAAATATTGCAGTTACTCTTTACAAAAAATACTGACTTTGTGTCTTTGTTTTTGGGGTCTGGAGATCTCCGCGGTAGTCTTCTACCCGATCGGAGATTTATAATTGTCAAATAATATACAAATAATAATTCGAAACATTTCTCAGTAATTTTAAATTTGCCTGTTTTATATCAGGAGAAAAATAGCAGAATGAAGCACAAAGGACGTTAAACACGTGTGAAGAGATATGTGCGAAAAGTGAGTTGCGACTATCAGGGGGAAAGACTAAGATACGATGGATTGGCCATAAAAGGAAGAAAAGACGAGATTTTATATCATAGTTAAATTACGAGATAAAAAGATCCAAATAGTAACGAAACAACGCTACCTAGGAGTCATCATAGATCAGCAGCTGACATTTTAAGAACATTTAGCATACATACGGCGGCGCATAGAAATAATATTACACAACATGCTACGGGTAGGAATAATAAACTATGGAATGTCGCGAAGAGATCTTAGGATATTATACATTGGGGTTTTGTGACCAATAATGACGCATGGATGCCACATATGGGCAGAGAGAGCGATAAAGCAACAATTTGAGATGAAGTTAAGATCTATAGAAAGAATATATTTATTGCAACATACAGGAGGGTACAAAACGGTACCCACAGAAGGGTTGAATGTAATAGCAGGGCTAATGCCTTTAGATTTATATATTCAAAAGATTAAGTGTAGGAGAATATTACAAAAGGAAGAAAGTATTCAGATAAATGAAGAATGGATAAGAAGAGAGGATAAGATGGCGCGAAGGAAGTTAACAGAAACTTTGCCAACAGGTTAGCAAACAAGATGGGAAAGGACAGTAAAAGGGTGACAAACATACCGGTATATACCGGAGGTAATACACGTGAATAAAAACAGGAGGTGGGTAAATCCAACGAAAAGTGTGCTACAATTTATAATGAGTTAGGGCAACTTTAAAAAGTATCTACACAATATAGGAAAAATAGAAGATAGAAATGTGTATGTAAGAAAGGCGAGTACACCCCGGAATATGAATTATGGAAATGAGAATATCTTAAGAATTGTCAAAGACAAGATATATTAAATACGAAAAAAACGTAGACCAAGATTAAGTTTGAAATTTTTACAGAATATACTAACAAGACAACATTTTTCAAGGTATTGGTCGGTCGGTAGACGTGCACACGCCTTCCCGGAGCACGGACGGGATCACCGCAAGGTGGCTAAGATGCGCTGTGCATATAACACAGAAAGGAGCGAGAAATGAAGATTGAAAAGAAAACCTCGTTTTGCTGGTGCCAAAGATACGAGGTGGCATGAACGCCAATGAAATGAAATGAAATTTTTTTTTAAAAAAGGTTGTATTATATATGCCCCATGGAGTCCATGCCAAAATGGAATCGAATAACAGGATAGCACAATGTGTGTGTAACTAGAAAATAAGTCTATGTTTGTCTTAGCTCATGCAGATGTCGGCAGGGGCGGGGGATGAGTGGCGCGGCGTGACCCGAAAGGCCGGTCAGCGCTCTATAGCTATACTACGGCTGCCAGCCGTAATGCCATGCTCGCGTGCGCCTCCTCCACGGATGACCAGGAACGCGCTGCCGCCGCCGCCGCCACCGCTGGTGTCCTCCTCCCCCACCCCCGCCCCTCTTCGTCTTCACTTGGACACGTCGCACTTTTTATGTGCTACAGACGTCACACGGAAAGAAAGCGATTGGGGTAGGTCGCGGAAACCGCATCGAAGGACTATTCCATTCACACATTGGAGTAATTCCTTTACAATTGTCGCTCTGAGCCAATGCTCCGATACTTTATGCGTTGTATGGTCGTGGCGGGGAACAATTGAAGTGATGTTACTCTCACCTCAAGTGCACAAGATTACAACACAAGGCAACGATTACAATGTCTTATTACGAAGAAGAAATACAATTTATCCGGTTCTGTTTACATGTTCCTTGAGACTTTTCACGTTGTGTAAAATCTTTAAAAAAATTAAAATAATTGTACAAATTTTCCGTCTTCAGAACTTCAGAAGTTCCCAAACATCCTTTTTTTTTACACCATGGTTAATAAAAATATTTTATACAATGTGGTCAGCCATCCAGTTCCACAAGATACACAACAAGATAAATATAATATAGAAGGGTGTTCCGTTAATTTTCGGGACACCGAATTATCTGTTTAACTTATTTCCTGTTTCCAGCATAAATTAAATTTCTCTCGTTCTATTTTTATCATATTCTTTAATCATGATTATTAAATACAAAGAAGGAAAATTTCAATTTTATGCGCAAAAATATTTATTATTTCCTCTGAAGCAAAATAGAAGTACGTTGAAATTGTCATTACTCAGAGAAGGTGAAACCTGTACTAACGGCTAGTTTAGAATTAGGATTTAGGTATTAGGATTATATAAATAATGCAAGACTTACGACTTTTTACGAACGAACATGATGTATTTTGTGATAAAGGCTCACAACGTTTCGACTTTCTTACATACTGTTCGTCCATAAAGGATCGTGAGTCGTGCACTATTTATATAACATGATTATATAATGGACGTTAATTGTAGTAGAATTATTAGTATTAGGTATTTAAGGTATTAATATAAGGTAGACATGACAATTAACGCCCAGCGTTAAATAACGTTCTCATTACAGAAAACATACTTTTATTAGAATGAACTGCGCCACGACTCACGCTACAATACGAGTAAAATACACCCTTTTGGAATACACTATCTCGAACGTAAGTCCCTCGAGCCGACAAATTGCCAGTGACGCGCAGTGCTTCAGCGACCTCTGGACCCCTTTTACTTAATCGTTTTTTATTTAAAAAACCAGTTATATTGATGTTTTTAATATAAAAAAATCCTTACCTTACGAAAAAATCGTTAAAAATGATAATAACAAAAGTTTCAAGTTGCGTTATGTGTTTTAAGAAGTTTGATATTTATGTTTATTTTTTGCATTCCTTTTGAATTCTAATGAACAAATTTGTACGTAACTTTTATGTTTCATGACGTTCATAATCCTTATGAATGTATTTTTGCACCCGGCACCTTATTTATTGAACGGGCAGTAATAAACACGCGGATCACATGATGCTCAAGGAAAGGTTTTAAAACGAAATTTATAAATAGTGACACGAAATTTATAAATAGTTGCCCCACACTACTAGTATGTTTCAATTCATATAATTATGTTAAATCTTTCTTTCGAATTGTGTATTTCATTTAAACTATATTTACAGAAGAAAAGGATTTACATTTAGATTGGCGTTATTTGTCTAGAGTACCTTGTATTCTTATAAATACCAAAACATATGTGTCACACGGATATTTATGTATTAAATTTTCCTTCTCATCAATTAAGAAGTTAATACGTAGATCAGAGTAAGTTTCAAAGCGATCTACGTATAAATAATTCAAGCGATGAACCTCGTAATTGGAAGGGAAGGTAATGCAACCGAATATTTTTCGGGCCGCGCAACTCGTAGGAAGATACTGCGACTATACGAGTCCCATAAACAAACTGCATAATTTGAGGATTCGTCGAAAAGTCCAACGTTGAGATTGGGTTCTATCAAAGCAGTATTTCTTCCACGTTGTATAGACAATACCGATGAAACACTCATATTTCCTTCTTTACATCAGGGTACCTGGTGTTCATTTGAAGTTATTACATTTTTATTTGAATAAAATACTAATTTTATTGCTCGAATAATTCATACTTCTCTATATGAATTATTTAAGATTCAGGGTAACATTCCTGACCTACTTAACATTCTCCAGCCCTGGGGCAGAGCAATGCTTCTGTAGTACATGATAGGCTCTGGTATCCTAAGAATACTTGGCAGCTGCTTCGTTGAGTATTGGAAATAAGATTGAAAGGAAACGAACGGCCATATGTGGTGGTGAAGCATTAACAAGATAGAAAGGTGTTTGGCATGTGATTATTGTTGAAATGTTCTTCATTTCATTGGCTTTATTTGCTTTTGAATTTAATCCGACAAGACTATGACTCTGAGCTAACGTGGCTTAGAACATCCATGTATTCGAAAGTATATGTCAATGAAGAAGGGTAGACAGCGAGCTGCTTGTACTGCACTCAAGAACCTAGTAATATTTTATTGGAAATTCGGTAACAGTCATCAAAACACCCCATTTTAGCGCCATAAACAAGGTTCCATTCTTCACACACAACATAATAGGTATGAAAATATCACGCGGAGAAGTTCCATGACACCAGTCGGAATATATATTAGGATGTGTCATTTTTGGGCAACTTTTTTTCCCACTTGTAACCACGTTGTACATTTGCGGGAAGGTAAAAAATGAAGGCTGTTAAAATTTGAACTCTTCGTATTAATATTAAGAGGTGCTTCATAGCGAATTTCTATTTCCCATTTAAATAACATGGGGGGGGGGATTTTGTTCTGATTTTTATACCTTGGTAATGTCACATTGTACAGACACGCCCATGACATATTTTTATACAAAATTAAACGCTCTACAAAAAATATCTCTTATATTTTGTTTTATAAACTTAACCAGTCAAATGATATTCGAGTTCAAATTTCATAATGTATGAAATTTCATCGTATCTTTAATATTACAGTGAAAATATTATCTATTGAAAAATATTTAATTATTTTTTGTAAATCATTTTCAATTTGAAAGAATATTCAAGGATTTTCACAGTAAATTTAAATTAGTGTTGTTGTGAATTGTACGTATTGAACATACGAATCCTTAACCATTTCTTGTCACTGACTAAATAAAGAAGATCTGGCCTCCCCTTTTTCTGTTGGTACTTATTTGTTGGCTTCATTCACTTTTTACTTTCAACGTCCTCAAATCCAATTTATTATTTTTTTCAAGATTTAGGAATGATGTGAGATTATAATTATGTATTTTGAATACAAAATATGAAATTTGTAGGCCTAAAATACTCCCAAAATTTTTCAAAAGTATGTTTAAAGGAGGTACTAGGTGGCGGAAGCGGGAGTCCCTTGTCCAAACACACACACCATTTTTTTTAAATGTTAGAGTGAATCAAAGATTTCATCCCAACGTGGACAAGTATCTCACAAAAAAATAATTTGTTGAATCTTTTCGCCAAATTAATTTCGGAATTTGCTGTAAATTTGAATGTTTAACATGAGAACTCACATTTCTTGCTAACATAATTTTTTCCTACATTTCCTGAGAGATTTCATTGTTATTTGAATATACTTTAACATTATTAAAAGCAGATGCAATTTTTACTATTGTACTGAACAATAGTTTAGAAAATTCTATTGAATATTAATTCGATATCACCAGGTATGTACCACAAAGCAGTGTTTACATTGGATTTATACTCATCCATATCTTTTTCATCGAAGTAACATGGAGGAAAAAATCTTTTGGAGGAAATATCTTTTGGAGAAAAAATTCAATTACTCGGCCACCATGTAAACATTTTGAAGTCCTAAAATCGACATCGTGAAAGTAGTTTTGGGAAGAAAAGTTGTTTCTTCCATAAATCTGTAAAAAATTCTCTATTCAGTTGATGATAGTCATTTTCTTTCTAAATTGATTTTAAGTTGATTTTTCATTATTTAGTTCTTTAATATCACACAATGACAAGGAATGAAATAAATTCGATACGTGCCTTTAGAAGTTTGTCGAAAAGTATCTACGCTTCCAACTCGGCAAGTCTACGGCGCTGTTTTCTTTTAACAGAATACAGTATTAGTTGGTTCCGAATTTTAGTAATCCATGATTTGAGTTAAAGACTCAAAAATCTTCTTAAAATCGCAAATATGTAGAGAATATCTTCCGAAAATGTTAATGGTTCACAACACTCGGTATTTTAATAAAAAATGTTTTCTTCCACACTTTATTAATCGATATTTAAAAAATAATAAAACACGTGACCCAATCACTGACGTAGAATTAAACAAAAATGAAAGTGATTTAATTGGATTCGTAATTTATTAATTTTTATGTTCGAAATAGAATATGCGAATTTTGCATAGATCCATATTAGCGATCTAAAAGCACTTCACTGAAGCAATTGATGGCGTTGACTCGTGAGTGTATTGTGCGTTTAGTCGACCAACCAGTCGTCTCTGACTCAATTGCGTAACGATAGATATTAAGAAGCTATTTCAACTTCATTTACAATCATGTCTTCCTCCCTATCCATTACGCAACGGTTTCCATCCGCCTCTCCACAAAATAATTGTCTATCATATATGCACGCGCACGTAAATGCCCTCCAACTCCACCCTGTATCACATTCATTCATTTTAGTCTCCACATATTCACAATTCTTTCGTGGCTTCTGGATATCATCTGATTCCTTGTGATTTCTTTTACTTTCTTTTTGATTAGTCTTTGTTCATTTTATCACAAATTTCTCATTCATAGTATTATTCTCCGCATATTTTTCTTCCTCAGTTTATATTAATTAATTCGTCTTTCAGTAAATGATACTAAAAATTATCTTCTCAATTTTCTGAATAACCTTCGCTCCTCGTTAGTGTTCCCTCCTGGACATCGCATCTTGAGTGAACTGTACTCCTCGCTTCTTTACTCATATCTCAGTCGTATTCTATCGTTGATCCTTGCATTTATCGTCTTTCATGTTGAAGCATATAGCTAATTCACTTATTCTTTTTCTACTTCTCTTTCCTTCCTCTCCCCTTTGGCCTCTCTAATTACCTACACATATCCGCATTCACTCATTTATACTGATAGGAGCCGCCCAACTCTGCCGAGAAGCCCATACTTCAAAATCCTGTCTTTCCACTGCATTGGAACTTCTTATCGCTAGAATTAAGATCTCACTTGGGGCGAAACCGTTGATTAATTTTTCACGAGAGCGCTTCGTCTGGTCCAACGCGGACGGTGGACGCCTGATCCTCGACGTGATTGATAACAGCGGCGCCGTGGGCGGGCCAATCCCCTGACTGGGCCCTCGAGCTTCATAAAGTCCTGGCTCAATCAGTTACGACGATACTACCCGGTATTTCCTCACATCATTAACGATGCTTCTTTTGCTCGCTGATTGCATCATCTGAGAAAATCGATCTATTTGTTCCAAGGAACAATGCACTTCCATTGAATGAAACAAATGAATGTCGAGCGCGTTTAAGAGTAGTGCTTTTTTAGATGATTTTATTTACTGAAGTGAGTTCCATTTTCATTTTAATGCGTCAATGATGTAAAATTCAGTTCACATCAAAATTCAGTTCGTTTGCAAATGCATATTCAAGTTATTTCCGCCATTTCTTTTCATAGTTGATAAGGTAAAAACTTTTACTGATGCAAAATATTTCAAAATGCTAATGGAGAGATACGGTAGAAGCATTGATTTTGTTATATAGACGGTTAAAGAAAATTTTAACGGTCAAAACTTTTTTATAACTATATAAAGTCTTAATAAACGTTTTGTTACGCCATTATTTGTACTAAATTTTAGAATGATAATAGATGGGGTTATTTTGTTATTAATTGTACTCAATTTATTTCATTATAAAAATAATGTTGTTAATGTGTAATAATGAAAGTTACTAATGTAATGTTGCCGAATTATTTAATGTTAAGCAATGTGAAAATCATAGCAACGTGACTGTAGTTATGATATCCATAGTTTATTAATTTATTTTATTTTTCTGAAACTATGATTGATATTGTTGTCCTCCAAAAGTATAAAACTTTATTAGAGGGTGTTTTCTAATATATGACTTTTAATTCGAATGCTGAATATATTTTTGTCAAAATTTATGGTCTAGAAAATTTGAAGTTGCAAAAGAAAATATTCTCTTCGTAGGAATTTCTGAAGCAATTTTTTCTGAATCGGTAAGCGGAACAATATAAAATGAATAAAACTTACCTTCTTTTGACAATTCGTCTGTATCTTCACTCGTCTGTTGCTTGTATATTCAAACCAATATCACCAATATCATCATAAATCCCATAGAATAACGAGACAATTATAAAAAGCATACTCAATAAAATGGCGTAGTCAGTGTGTGCAGTTTTCCACAAAATGAAATCTAATTTCCATTACCCATAAATGAATCTCGAATTACGTATGTGGAACACATTTCCATTACTAGAAACTGTGATAATTTATCATCAAAAATATGAGCTGTGTGAGAACACTGGAATAAATTTTTAATTATTAAATAATATTTTATAGTTAAGCTGGTTATAATCGTGTTATATAGATGTTTTAGACTTTTTAACCTGATTTCAGTTTCACAGAATCTTATGACGCCATAAATAGTCCTTAGTATTTTTCAACAAAAATATTATTAACCAACTGACCCAAAATTTTACTTTAATAATGAATGAAGAGAAATAAACGAAGACGGTTTTGAGTATTTAACTCAATTCAACTCGTGAAGGCAAAGTACCATAGATTCGCCCTCAAGACGAGAAATATTTCACGCTCACGCGACGCGATTGGTGAGGTTCCCTCAAGGGCGCCAAGGTGGCAAGGAATGTGCACAGACATGGGCGTTTATTTAAATTACTACACAACTATGAAAGTATGTAGCGCTTACCTCCAAAGTAAGAGCTTTTCTGGAGATTCACAGATATTAGGGCGACAGCGTACGATGTACAATTTTTTTTCGTTCCATGAATACGAAAAAATATTTACGATGGATGCCACTTTTACGAAAATTATATTCAAAACAGCCTCTATATAACTACTTTTATTTTCAAACATTACTAGTGTGTTCTGACGCTTCCCAAAGTTGCTTGCTTTGCCTCTCAAATAGCTCAAAAAAGTTACTTTCAACATTTTTGTTCAGGGAAATGTATAACATAGTTTCAAGTTCAGAGAAAATGTTCGTGTTTTCAAACGAAGCGCGAAGTGTGAGAATTTACTGAATAGGTCGCATATTTAAATATTTCCTCAACTTTCAGCGAAGGAGTTTGAATAACTTTTCACATGGACTCTTACGTGTTGTACATACGTAGATGCATGTTCTCTTTCCTGTAATCCGCTTGATAGAAAAGCTAAGTCATAATGGAAAGTGTAAAATCTTCTATAGTTGACAATGCTAAAGTTGAGCGGTGGACGTTAGGCTATTGGGAGGAAGAAATGGAATCCCTATGAACACCATATTCACAAATTTAGAATTAATTCAATATTAATTCTGACATTGTTATGAGAATAATAAAGGAATGCGTAAAAAATTAGTGAATTTAATTTAGTATCATTGCATCGGTTTTCACATTAAACTGGTCGTGACATGCTTTTGAAAAACACAGTTCATCACAAAAGTTTCAAATGTTGTTTCACTTTGGAAATGTGTCATCCATTTTTCTCAATTGCAACTGAAGAAAGAAAAATTGTTTGAAGTAAATTCAAGAAGTTATTGTGTAACTTTATTCAGTGAAGTTCCATAAAACGGCGTAGCAGTCAGTCTCGAGACTTGTTCCTGTGGAGGATTCCCACCGCCCCGCCGCAGAGATTCGAAATGGAAACATTACAACGACGTGCTCGGATTAACCGATCGCACGGCGGCGGCGGGAGGGATAGCGGCTGCCTCTGCTAATGCGAGAGCCTCATGGCGGCGGTGATGGGATTAGAGGCCGGCATCGGTGTCTGCACGATGATTGCCAGGGGCGGCTCCCGCGCGCTATGCGCCTCTTCTTCCTTCTCCTTCATCCCCCTCTCACTCACCCCCTCCCATGACCAACTTCTGAATCTTCTTCTCGCCCACCACGCTCGTCTCATCCACTCACATGCCTCACTTGCTATTCCCTTCCGCGTGTCTTTGTCACCTACCATTCACACATTAATTACAATATTTCCTCATTATCGCTTCACTCCTCCCATCAAAGAACGTCAATTCTCTTCCTCAATTAATCCCTTTTACGTTTTTCTCCTCTTTATTTGTTTTTCTACTTATCTTTCACATCTAGGATTTTTATGGAATAATAATCAATTCTCCGTAGCATATTTCCTCAAAAAGTCAATTTGTCTCACAACAGGCCCCGAAGGTGCTCAAAGGATTCAAGGGGTTCAAGGAGGGTAGAGTTCCGCTATTGCTAGGCCTCAACACTAGCAGGATATGAGGCCAGTATCTCGCTCCGACCGGTTTGACCCCAGGATAGATCCGATACTCATTTTACAGCAGACTGAGTTGACCTGGGAGTCAGTCCGGATGTTGAGGTGTGATGAGAAATCCCCACCTCACCGGGGATCGGATCACGGCTATCCCACCAACAACTCAGCGCTCACTGAGCCACACTGACTGCAGCATATTTTCTAGTCTTCTAAAATTATAAAAGTTGCTTTACAGATTCAATTCTCTTTTTAATTCATTTCTGAATGTAGCAAATCTCTCACATTGTCCACTTTTCTGCGCTCTGAAAAGACCAATACAGAGCCAGCAAAACGTACTGATGAAGTAGAAAATCAACAAATTATTCACGACATTTTTAATTTAAAGTGTGATTACTGTAGTCTGGAAATAGTTGCAGTACAACCCGAAAAGTTGGGTCATTTGATCCATAAGTACTAAAGGGGGCGCAAAATTAGATAATTAATAAAAAGCTCCATTGAATTGCGAAGTTATTCGAAGCAATCAGAAACCACAGGACGTCCAAAAAGTTGGAGACTTAATTTTCTTCTTTCCTTCATCCTAATCAAATATTCAGCATATAATCTACGAAAATTTTATTTTCACAAAACATTTTGAGGGGACTGTGCCTTCATATCTAGTCGTATATCAATGACAATAAATTAAAAGCAGGTAAAACTATATTACATAAATTTAATACGTAATTTACCTTTGCAATCTAACTACATGGGCCTCAATCATTACCGTGCGTTCACGATTATCAGATAAGGAACTACTGATTGTCAGAGGAGGGCTCTAACGACCTCGATGTTGACGAGCCCTAAAGCCCCACAAAAAAAAAATTGTCAGAGGAATCGGTAAATTTTAAAGTACTTGGAGAAAAAGTATTGTGTATCTCGTAATAAAGAAACAATTTTACAATTTTCGTTTAGTTCTAACATTTTCAAAATGTAATATTAAATTTTTGTTTTAATTCTCGGTCATAAATATGGTAATCTTATGTCAGATGTTTCATGAAAGTGGAGTTAGTAAAAAGAAACGACAAGTTGACAAAAGTGAACTGAATTATTATAGCGTGTGCGTAGAAGCCCCTCATGGTCTGACTGATGTACAATAATGAAGTAATACGTTGGTGATGCGACGTAGTTTTAGGTTCCTTTATGAAATAGGTTTCATTCGCGAAGGTAGAACGCTGTCCGAGATTGGAGTTTCTTAGCGAGGTCATGTTAGAAGCGCATTGAATTCAGTACAGACTATTGAATTCAGTACTAGACCCTGCCTTGAAATAATAAAGGTCGTTCTATTAACACGTCCGATCAAAAAATATTGAGAATTGAAATATACAATATAATATAATATTGTATATTAAATTGTTTATAATAATATAATTTAAAGTGATAACAAATTATTAGCAACCTTTATGCTTAAGTATTGTCAAAACCATTCATCATCTTCCGCTGTTGCTAGGAAGTCAGTGTCGTATGCTGTTGCAAAGTTAATGAGACGGATAACATATGTAATTTAAAATCATCATATTGATATAGTCCTCGAATCCTGGTCACTATAAATCATCTCTCGTTACATCTAAATCTCTATCGATAGCGCAAATCTACCTCCAGTCGTGTGCACCGGGTGACGCGCGTGCGCCGGGTGGTGTGCGCCATGTCCCGAGCGCAGCTAATGACTTGTAATAATTAGCCCGCCTCTTGCGGGTGGGCACACGCACCGCTATCGCATTTTCGATCTGACGGCGAGACTCCCTGCGTTGCTCTGTCCGTTACCGGCCCTCCCTCAGCGCCCCCGGGAGCCATGCGTACGCCGGGACACCGCCCCCGCCCTGGACAGCCGCCGCCCCTCTGGGCGCACAGTTCATCCCTAGGGAGGCGAATGTCTCCTGGACGGCACCCGGAAAACCTGTCGGCCACCCTGCCTGCCTTATCAAAGGACAAGATATTGTCTTTCCGACCTAACACACTCAAATCAATATACCTCTCCAGTATTAATACAATTGGTTTACATTCAACATATTACTTCAACATTTCGTAATAGCTGGTGCTTGAACTATTTTTTTTCTGAAAAAGTGATGATTCAAGAAAGTAAGCTATCTGAGACCGGGAGAAATTGGGGTAAAAGATTATTCATTCGCATATGAGCATATTATGGACTGAAATTCATCATGTAAATAAGTGGAAATTTGTGCTTCAGAATTACGTCCAAATTTGCTTTTACAGTGATTTCTGCTTGATTTTTTCTGAGAGTTGAAACTGTCTTATATACTTGTGTTAAGAACATTAATACCAATATCGACTTTCTGTTTGTAATGAAACCTCATTCAGTGATGCCAATTAAGATAATAGAATAAATACACAAGAGAGACAATGAAAGAAAATTTTTGCCAAATTTACAAAATATGGCAACTTTACATTGCGAGCTGTCATATTTTGCAAATTTAAATTTTGAAAATTTAAGACAAACATCGTCTCTCCGTCCACTCACCGACTTTTTCCTTCTCCTTTGTGAGATGACAATGTATTTTCACGTATTTTATTACATTTCCACTCGATAACACTTGCTATGAGAGACGAAGTCTTCGTAGATTTTTAAAATGAATTAAAAACTAATTATGCAATAGAAACGTAAATACTTTCAGGTTTATGAAGTTACTAAAAATGAATGATATTTAATAAAAATTAATGAAATTTCCTTTCCATTTCGGCTTTGGAGTTTGGGAGGGATTCAAAGGTTGTCTCCCGCCTCATATCATTTAAAAAAAGTTGAATTATTAGGGGCACATTTAGGTTACTTTTCTATTTTATGTTTGATAATGGTTTATTTTAACCCTAAAAATATATTATAAGAATAACATCCGTTCCACTGGTTCGCATAAGCATATTTTCATGAAGCTTCATTACGGAAAATGTGGAATGGTACACTCCGGAGTTTTTAGAATTCGCGGATTCAAATGCCGCCTGAAACATCTGATATAGCAAAAAAAACTCTCGTCATTAAGTTAATTTTATTATATAAACTTCTTTTTCGTTCAATAAGTTGTGACTATGAAAATAAACATTTAATAAGATTATTTTGACAAGTGAAATTTATTAATCGAATAATAATGTCATTACTAATTAAATTAATTTTGAAATCAGTTTAAGAGCGCATTTTAAATATATTTGTCTCGCAATTTTATTTGCAGATTTTGTGTACTTATAGTTAAATTAATATTTAGACATAGTCATTTTACACTTTGCTACAGTGGTATAAGAACATGTTTCACCGCATATTAGCATTTAAGGGTGTGACGTTAGGGGGCTGGTTTCGCGTGTCGCATAGGCCCTACAACGAGGTTGGATCATTTCTCTATTACTTTTCATCATGCACGTTTTCCTGTTTCAAGTGTAATTTGCACTGCGCAACATTTTTACCACTAATTAGAGTAAACCATTTCCATTCTTTATTATTTTGATGGCGTTTTCAGGACGCTCATGTCTCTGTATCTTCATCCCTAAGGGTCGCTTTGTTTTCCGAGAATTAATCTTGTGGGCGTTTCATTTATTATGACAAAAATAAAATATTTATGATGCAACCATCATGAAAAGGAACGATAATCATGGTTTATGAAAAGGAAGCGCTAATAGTGTCGCAGGATTTGCCAGATAATACGAAGATTTGACTGAGACCTGAGAGACTAAGAGAGCGTTAACTGGAGCTACTCCAAAGTGGAGTCGTCAAAGGGACGGTTGATAAAGAGATGTGAGGATAGCCTTGCAGGCGAGTGCAGAAGCGGTGCTCGTGTTCGATTTCTGCGGCTCCCGAGGCGGCGCTTGTGATCCCGTAGCGGTGCGTCCGTCTACGTTGCCTGGCGACCGTGCACGCGTGGCTGGTCACGCGCAGGCAAGTGCAGCTACGCACACAGTCACAACCCAATGAGGCGGAAGCTGTGTTGCGACGCCAGACTCACGTCTCCCTTTTGAAGAGAAGAATCAGACGATGCGTCTCTTTATGGGGATTTCACAACATTTCTAGAATTGTCAGAACTCGTAAACATGAATATTTTCGCTGACCATGTTTAGAATTCTTTTTTACACTTTCAAATAGTGTTTTATACCATTATAAGTACGTATTAGGTTTCATGCTCACGTCCCGATAATGATGGATAAATAGGACGTGAAATTGTGGTCATGAATTTTGCGAGAGAGTGAACAACGGGAGATGGAAGAACAAAAAGTCACAGACGCCGGGGAATTTCCGAAACTTGATATACCCGATGCAATGTGACGAGAAATACGGTAGCCGTCTGGACATTTTTTCAGAGGTAAGAAAAATGTGTGGACAAAAGCAAAATGTTTTTATTGGGTTTGCAAAGTGCATCTTGTTTGACGATGAGACCAATGAAACAAATTCGTTTTTTAATGAACATAAATTTTTGAATGTGTCGTGTCATTAAAACATTTTTTAAAGAAAGGTTTAACCTGTACTTTCCTGTAAGCATGGTAATTTGAGTTACATGTACAGCTCTAAGCGACTATGTTTAAATGATGATTTGCCCAATAGTTATACCATTACGCACAAGAAGTCACCATTTATTGTAATTGTTGCATATTGCATTACGGATAAAAAGCAAAACATTTATGCGTAGACGCAGTGTTTGAATGAAGAGAGCGTTTCAGCATTACTATTAGAAGCAGGGAATGTTGAGTGCGAGGGTAACGCTCATCAACGAGGAGATCAATCGATGAAAATGATAGTTTTGTGTGAGGCGTGAGATGTGATTCGTTCCAATGCGCAGACGCGCTCTGTGAGAAGAACCGAGACTCCGTCATTTCCTCTTTGTTCTTCAAGGTTTTCTTAATCATACGAATTGTTGCTCATTTTGTACGTCATCCCTCGCGGCTCCCTGCGTCGACCGTCTGGCGCGCCATGTGCACACGGAGTGCGCGAATTGGAGCTGGACGCGGGCGGATAGGTGAAGAGATGACAGAGATAAAGACACGGTGGTAGGTGAAGGGAGACAGAAACGGAGTGAACATGATGCAAACGAAGATAAGAGTTAATAACTGCTAATAGGCCATTTGTCTGACGATAGAATATAGAAATACACACATCAGAATAATTACAACAACTTTTAGTATTGTCATCCAATACATGTACTATAAATGCATGTAAAAAGTAATATATGTATTGAATGATTGAATACAACAATATACGATGTTAAAATCAGTTAAAAATAAATTATAATTGAATGTTGTAAAAAGTCTTGAAAACAAGCCCTATTATATTAGCTGAGTATGTTAACATATCGAAGGAAAGTAAATGACTAACACATACACTGAAAGGAAAGAAGAGGCGTTGATGATGTTATTTAATGGTGATGACATCCATCCACGAACACTAAACAAAGAATAAGGACGGATAGGTAACACGCATCACAACCCTTACGAGTAGAATTGACACGATGTGGAGGTGAAACAGGCACCTGAGAAAGTGGCAGCGATGACCACACCCCGTGGTAAACGGCGACCAGGGGCGCCCACATAATGATAGCCCCTGCCAACGCTGTTCCCACGCCACTGGGAGACTATCTCCAGCCTTTTCTAATCCTCCTCACATTCGTAGAGCCATTCCAGTGAGTCACGTGATTGAATTTGTCCAACGCTCAACATTTTAGACTAGATATAGTACTGTATTATTCATAACAATAATTTACTATTAACATTTCTCTAACATTAATTGTTTTCCAAATTCAGTCAAAAAATGTCTTTTAACAATTTATTTCAAAATGAAAGGAAATGCATAGGAAATATGTTTTTGTTTAGCCTGCATGGTGAAACGAATTTATTCAATTAGCGTCATTGCCGTAAGTATTTAACATTTGATCTTTTGATCCATGTTCTCCCACATACTTAAGAAGATTTCTTGTTTCATTGGTGCTGTACAGAACTTGAACTAAATTGAGTGTTGTATCTTTTTTTCTTAATTCGTTTTACATTATTTTATTCAATCTTTTTATGACAGTCAAAAACTAAACGCTGTTTTCATGAAAAAGTGAACCACCCCTATCTTCGTCGCAACATTGAAATTAGTTATGCGGATCAATTCTCTTCTTTGAGAAATTCTCTACGTTGATTTTCAATTTGCTTTCGAACGCTTTTACACACGAGTACATCTCTCAAAAAGGTTTATCGTTGCCCCGTAGAATTAAATTTATGCCGTTCAAGAGACGAGTCATTTCTACTGAGAAATCCAAGTCTCATGTTTATCTCAAGTCTGAAAGTTCTTCTATGAACACTAAACTATGTTCTACATTGTTTAGTGAAAAGGATTCCATTCCGCAACCCAAGTTGAATAACAGTCTTTCGAATACCTTTCAGCGGGAAAACCAGACCACTTAATAACATCTTAATATCAACGATTTAGCTCTCGAAAAACAACTAATATTTCTAATGTTTTAGTATACGTTTTACGATGTCCACAGATTTTACTACTTAACTCATCACGTAATTTCACATTATTTTTATTTCTGCGGGGTCATTTTCGTAGAAAAATATAATATATGGGCATTGAAGGATCGGAACGACACTTAAAAACTTATTTCATTTTAGTAACGACACCACCTTAGCTTCTTAACTGATCCCGAGCAGTTTAGGCTGACCCCTGCCACAGTTTAGGCTCTGCGGGCCGCATGCCATGGCTTCGCAGGCTGACCCCTGCTACAGTAACTACATTTTTATCATTTTAAAACAAACTCACAAAAAATCTTCAAATATTCTAATACTTTTGTCTAATTTAAACATTCTTGTATGCGTTATTCGTATATACTTGTTTCGTCATAAATAGTTATCATGTCACATTCTATCTGATATGTAAGGTAAGAAATGGAATGTGACTTAAAAACAAAACTCAAATTAAACAAAGTGCGACCTCAGAATTTTCACTTTCCATTTAGAAAAGAAACTAAATTTTAATGAATGTTGATTTTGTTTTAACGTCTTAACACGTAGTTAGCAATGATGTGCGCATCGTGTTGTGACCTCGCCTGTCTCACGGTTCAGTACGCGCTTCTCTTCTCATTTGCAAGATATGCCGTGAGTAAGTTCCAAGAAGGGCAGCAAAGGGTTAGTAGGCAGCTCATGTTTATATTACGTTTCATGACTCACGTGTAGACAGAAAAGAATCAAATGTGCTAACGAATGAAAACAAAAAGTTTGATGACAAATTAAAAAAATAAATAATACAACACGACAGAATAAAAAGCAGTTTCGAATACAAGTTACGTCACCTTCGATACGTTTTGCGTTGCTTACTTGAGAGATAATCTTGTAGTCAGATCTCGAACCACATAAATTGAGGAAAACATAACCATTCTCTCCGAAACGCTCAGTTGTCGCCTATGTATAAATATGTTGTTCAAGTTTTCTGAATTTATGAAATGTGATGTTTTTATGAATACTTATATTACAAAGTCAAATTAGTCATGGTCATAATTATTGCTCAGTACACCAGCTGCGGTAGTGAAAGATAGTTGACCTAAGAGAGGTTTTGCTGCTGAAGTTTCTCTCACCTACTGAAAACTAATCTCAGTATAACACCTTGCGCTCCCTATAGACTAAGATCTCTCCTTCGCGAATCTATAGTGCACAATTCCTCAAATTACCAAGTTTTAAAACCATAGAAGTTAGCTGATGACCTACGTCTTCACAATCATTCGAGATGTATTCAAATTGTTCATGTATGACTGAGGTTGAAATGATCCTTGCAAGCAATACAGCATCGGGTCTAGAATACTTGCATCACTGCTAGTGTCCTTGCCTACGTCGTAAGCTTCCCCTTCGTTCTGCTTGGCAGCGCTGCGTGCGTCCACGCCCTCTGGAGCATGCGCTGGAGTGATTCATCTAACAACTCGAACCCCGGTCGCCGGTACCCTCACCCCCGCCAATGCTGGCAGCGGGAAATATATCTGACAGAGGCTCTCGCCATTAATGATGAATCATCTGAGGGTGTAATAACAGTGAGATATCGGGAGGAAGTTTCCAGACCGTAAAGGTGGGCAATAATTATCTTCCCAAAACAGATAATTTTTATTCAAAAACAAGTTGCACATATAATTTGTTTATTTGCGAAATAAATTTCCCATTAGTGGAAACAATTCTGATTTTTTTTACTTTTAATGCACGTAATATGGAGAAACCATTGTAGAGTAGTTACGTCGTTAAAAACACTTCTACCGAAATAATCCTAGGGATTCCTTGATGCCGGAAGTACGATACACTGCTGCTTTTTGCCCATTTCACTCACGTTTCGAATAGATTTTATTTAATGGCCATATTATTCTGTAACATTTTCATTCACCCAAAGGAAACTTCTAATTAATTCTAGGGTTGTTTTCCTTATTCTCTTAATATAGCCTATTTTGTTTTTCCCCTTGATTTTATTTAAGGAGCCGAACAAATGCCTGCAAATCTGCGGAAGTGGAATCTACAGTCCTTATTGAACTTTTCATGTGTCCACTCTAATGGTTGGTTTTACGAATGATAATATTTCTCCTGTCTCTTAAGAGATGCTGAAAAGTAGAATTGAATTGTTTAATTCAAATTTGTAAAGAATTAGGAAAATAAAGTTACGAAAAAAACGAACAAAATGTATATATAGGGTATTTTGTACAATAATTAAGTCAAGCCTTTTGCATCGCTGTCTTTTATCCTTGTCAGTTTCATATAGACTATCAAGATTTCCCTGCTACACTGGCGAAATGAGAAACTTTATACATATTACGTTTTCTTTTCTTTTTCGTTTAACTCCGAGGAACGCTCATTATTACTCGTTCATTCTACCCCTCCCATTCCTTTTGCAGTGTCATTTCACTGTAGAGAGAAAAGTTGTCAATGTACTACCAGACGCAAACCATTCTTCGCATTTCATCATAAAATGCTCAATTTCTCGACCTGCGTATACAAAATTAATATTTCCAGCGTATTTCCAGTTTTGAAAAATATAGGATTATCGTGTCTCAGTTCTTCAGTCATAAATAATATTAACATAATCTCATATTTTTTACTCTTTATCCGTGTTTAAGTTACCAAATATAAAGATTTTTATAAAAAGAAAGAGTCTAAAAATTAACGAAGATAATAATAAAATAACCAGACGAAGATACGGACTTGATACAACAGTGTTATCGAATAGAAGTTCGAGTCGAGTCTCATCAACTGAATCCTCAACGGAGGGACAAAGCACATTAAACTATTAAAACATATGTATATTGGTAAACAACTTTTGTTTACATTTTGAACAGGTATTTATGATTTCGTATATGTGTTTAGACGTTAACGTTGCATGCATTTTTTTTTTCGATTCTCAATTCCACTTGCATTTTAGTTATAAATGATGAAACATTCATGAAATTCAAAAAAATTGCGATAAAATATCTTCGCAAATATGATTAATGATCTGAATAGTACATATAAATCAAACAGTGAATGGAAGGGAAACGTCACGAGTATAATAAATATTAAGGTAGCATGAACCTACCCGGACACGGAGTGAAGCACATAACCAGTTTATGAAAATTTCAATAATATTATCTATTCTGTTTATAATAAAAATTATCATTATAACAGAATTTCTTCACTTACGGAATTCGAAAAACTGCGAATCATTTATTGCACAGTTAACTTTATATTAAAAAAGCGGTCATTAGTTTTACTAGATTTTGCGACTTTTTTCGTTGAATAACTTTCTTCATTGTCCGGTTAAACAAGTAAAATCTGGTTCTGTTCTCTCCGATATTAAATTTGTGACACGTGTGATATATTTATATATCAATTCCATGAGAAATATCATGAAACTATATTTAAAAAACAGTTCCTTCCGAAGTTTTATCCATAAATACCCTTACTACGTCAAGATGGTTACAATCAAATATTATTCCCCCAATGTCCAAATTTTATTAAACGAGTTGACCGATAACTGTTTATCCTTTCATTCAAAAATTCAGGATGTACAAAAACAGTCGCAAATTACTGTCTTAATTCTATAAAAATAAAAAAAAGTTGCGAATAGAGCGAATTATGTTGAATATACGATTATATCATTAACTCCCATTCAGGACATTTGACACGGATCCCCGTGATTTCTTCAGGAGCTGTGCAATACGCCAGTACATGGAAGGGAAAATGCAAAGGGGTGGTGGGAGGGAAGAGGTGGGAAATGCGGGTGGCGGATGGATGGATGGATGGAAGGGGAGGTATGGTGTCGGCAGGTGCAACGCAGCTGCCAGTGACGATCGAATTAACCGGTTTCTATCTAATTCCTTAGTAGAAGTAGTTGGTTAACTCTCTCTTTCTCCCGTGTATTCTCTGCATTTACCTACAACACACAACGATTGGTTTTGAGTTTGATATCCACCGGGTCTAATCATTCGGTGCATTTCTTGGTTGATTGCAACAACATTTAAATAGGGTGGTAAGGATATCTCGCTCAGATTAAATAATTTCAAAATCGAGTTAAAATAACGTATTCGCCGACGATCGTACAATGTAACCACGCTGCGAGTTCGAGGTTGAAGCTCCAGACGCCACATTGACTCGATCAACTGCGCTGGTGCACCGCTAGATGGCAGGCACTTCGAAGATGAAATGAGCATTGACGGCGTCGGAGCGCTGGGCCCCCGGAGTCTCCCGGCAGGTCCCTACTCCGTCGCCGCGGTAACTGCGCCACGGAACATGAATATGGAAAACGAGGCGCAACGCATTTGTCATAAAAATGCCTCATAAAAATTTTCACGTTAATAAATTACTTGAGACACATCCTATGTTCTCGTTTCTTGCCCCTTCCTATCTTTACATTTTCTCTTGAATTATGTTTGACGATCCATTTTCATAAATTAATATACGGTTTACTGTATTAATGAGTTGATATACGTCGACAATTTATTTTGAGAAGACTGAGAAAGGAATTTATGAATCTATTATATTTAAAAGTACTCTCACTCTTTTATTAAATTCTGGTTTAAGCACTTTTTAATTAATAGAGTTATGACGCACGCATTAATAACGTCTGTACAGTGCATAGTTACATCTCAACACTGATCACTGCTTCAGAATGGAGATCAATAGCCGTACGTCCAATATGGTATTTCTTTAATTTTTGTAAAATATTGGGTTTCGCACAAACTCTTGTGGACGCTCAATGATTCTATTATTTACGATTACAATGATCTTTCATGCTAAACATACTGGATTCTATTTATCTATTTTTTAGGATTAAAATGATATTTCTATTCAATTGTAGGGAATTTTGATCTAACAATTTATTTCGTGTGTGCGCAAAAGAAAGGAAGTGAGTTCTTGGTAAACCCTAAAACACATGTTTGTTACAGGTAAGCCAAATGCTGTCATCCTCGATTGACCCGGATTATCTTCCTCGATTTAACCATCGGTGAGTTTCTGCAGTCATGAATAAATATAGAAAACATTTGAGTAGGTATGTTTAGAGACTTTGTTATAACGGAAACCTCACTTAAAATAAAGATATTCAATATCTATAATAAGTTATCAAAATTTAATATGAAGTGATTAGTATAGTCAATTATGGAACATTGTAATTGATGGTTTATTCCTTTTTGGTGACTTTATCAAGGGACGAGGGATGATTTTATCTTCACTCCTTGACTGAACTAAAATTAAAAACTTAAAATTAAATTTCAGATAAGGGTGTTGAGGTGACGAAATTTAGTTGAAGACATTTATAATATCAACAATATTTTGAACTCATTGTGAATGTAACATATTAAAAATGTGAATGTAACATCTGGTGCTCTCTCTATATTATGGAGATGAGACCGACTTCATTCTTCATTAACGCCTGACAATATACGAGCAAATAAAGACTCGCCACTATGAGCATATCTTTTCAATCATAAGTCCCTTACATAAAAAAAGATTGTGTGTACGGATTTTATTGCATTTTACTTTTGCAGTATTGACTCATACTTGCTTAACACTCTGTAGTGGAGCTGAGCGTTGAATGCATGCCTGTGTGTTTCCCATTACGTATCCTGAATTTTATGTGATTATGTTTTAATATTTGCCAATGTATTTTTTGTTTCTCTCGTGTGATGTCTGTCCGCCACATCGCTTACCACAGGATACCTGAGCCTCTCTTCTAAACGGTTGGAGAGAATTTTATATAACTTGGAACACATTTTCATTAGATGCCTAAATAATGTAGAGCGTACAATCCCCAATTATTCTCTTTTTTTTTAAGAGTACCGCTTCTCTTACTCACACTAATGACTACAAATGCGACTTGATTTCTATAATGATGAACGGGTCGCATGAGCATTTATTCGATATTTCAAAATACATTTAGGATCACTATACATATTTACAGCTGCAACTTCATGTGCCCAAGTTGTGCGTTTTTTTAAATATTCTCCACAAACTTGTGGTGAATTCGCCTACAGAAGTAGACAGTCAGACAGACAATACAGAAACAAAATGTGGAAGATAAAACTTCGTATACATTTACATTTTACAAGTCGCATAGTTTCTGATTTCATAGAAAAGTTGGAGAATAAACATTACAATCATGTAATATCATCAGAATTTTGTGCGAACGCATATCCCTCCTCTTAAAACACCTGCTTCGAAGAAAACGCTGAAGGAGACCCACTCTTGGTTTTATTTTCCCCTGTCTTCAACATCTAATTAACGACACTTCCAAAAATTCAACTCACTCTATCACATAACATGCTTGGTACACAAGAAGGTGATTCATCTATTAGTGGTAATTTTTTATATTTTTCTTGAGTTTCCTCCAATATGAATATCGATAGGTTCGTGGTAATGTAGATTATTTTGAATGACTAAGTTGTTTAAAATGTCAAAATTGATAAATGTTTAAATCAGCCAAAGAACACACACTCTGATACAATGTAAAAAAAAGTTTGATAAAACATATTTTTTCCCACTCATTTGTCATTGTTAAACAAGTCATTTAAACTATTGTGCCGCATTACGATTACTATTATGCCACGATAAATTCTCATTCTATATTTATAAGAGAAATCGCCCTTCCCCCGTCTCAAATTTTATTTTCATATTACTTACATTAAACTACGTGCAAATTATATCTTTCGGTATGTGGACTTGAAAGTTCGTGGAGTTGTTCTTGATTATTTTTTTGTACCTGTGACTGATCTAAACATAGAGATAAAATATGTAATATAATGTACATTAAATTCGTTATCGATAAGTCAACCACAGAGAGCCTATCTTCTGAATTCACATACGGGATAGTTTTTTTTAATTGAAAGAGAAAAAGTATTTTTCTCCATAAAAAAATAAGGTATCTTAAATCAATATATTCTTGCTTTATTTAAAAATATTTGTAAGTGAAACATTTAAAATGTGTATTGGAGGAGAGTTTTTTTAAATCTTGAAAAGTAGTTTTCAAAGTTTCTTTACGGATGATATAGTTTTACTTTGCTGTGACATACCCAGAAAACCGTTTTGCGAGCTTAATCTTCTAGGGCATACTCGTGGCACTGGGACACGTTCAATACCATTAAAATTTATCTACCACTCTTTTTCATAACATGAATCCTATGACTTGAGTCTCGCGACTGCATGTTTGAAGAAAAAAACTCAAAAGACTATTTAAAGACCTATTTTCAGTACTTTTTTGAAAAATTTTACAATATTAGGAGAGAGAAATAGCTAAGCAAAACACTTCTTTTTACCCATATTTAATCCCGCGACCTTCTAAGAACAACAGACTTTACCAAAAGTCATAATTGGTAGTATTTTTACGTAAGTCACATGAAAAATAAAATTTGAGTGGGGGTGGGGGCGATTCCCCATATAAATCCGGAATGAGCCTTCAGTTATTGAAACTAACATTGAATTTGAAGATGCAGATCCCTATCGCATAGTAGAATGCTCGCTTTCTAGAAAACTTTGATAACTACCTCTTTCTATTTATTTATTTGTTATTTGTTTGTCATAATTAGTTTTTGAAGAGTACATTTAATCGTCTTTGAAATATACATTTTAGTCTTGTCGCTCATTGTTGAGACTAGAATACTTCTCATCGTTGTGTCGCATTTATAGATGTAGACTCATAGTAGATGTAGACATCACACTGACAAGGTGCCAAGTACGAAGGATTAGATGCTTAAGAAAAGATTGATATATCCGTATATCAATAAACCCTTTCTTAGCCATAATTCTACCATTAAACATTAGGAATGTACGAATGTTAAACTGACTCATTTGAATCTTTGGTAAACGTTCAGTCATTTAACGACATCACCTACATAATTTCATCGTCAGCGACGGTCTTGTAGCGTCTTCGCTTCCACGATGCCACTGAGCCGTAGAGCGCGGGTTCAAACACTTCTCGACCGAACCAGGTGAGGTTTTGAGCTCGAGTCTCCTTTACTCCAAACAAATATTGGTTCGGTACCATCAGTTCACAGGCAACCTAACATCTCTCCTTCCGAAATACCTCATTCAAAGCCACGGTTAGGAGGAAGAGCAGGTCTCATGACATAAAATAACCTCGCCATAAGACATAAAATAATAAAATGATTTTGTCACTACTAATCTCTACCAGTCCCCCATTCTTAGTACTATCGAATTGTCGTAAAAGCAGAAGAGAGTATGACCTTCCCAGCGGTATCTTTATCTGATCTGTATTCTGAAAATTGACATTTTGAAACTTCATTTTATCTCTTATATCAACGTCTTTGTGTTTCCTTGTCGACCAATCTCGTCATATTTTACATAAATTTTTGTCGCATATGTGTCTAAATTCTCGTGATAAGAAAATTGAATGCTCAGAATTAGGTTCTGGAAATGAATTTCACAAACAGCACTAGACACGTGGACTGTGGTTGGACTGTGGTCAACAGACGTTCGCAAAATCGACATAGTAGACGTTTCATTCGACTCCTAAAATTTGGAACTTGCTTTAAGAAGGATAAATATTCTTCACATTTGACGCTACATTTTCATAGTATTGATAAAAATTAAGTTGTGATGGGAGATTTGTTATTATGTGTTCTTGCCTGTATGTTGTGATCAGATTCTACAAAATGTATTCCATTGTTATTGTTAGTTTTGTGAAGAGGAACGTTTTTCGAGCGTTGGTTCTCGGCTCGCGTTACGGTGTTGTCGGCTAGCAACCAGTGGTTGCTGATGGTATCAGTCGCTTGCACGACGCCTACCTGCTCTCCAGAGGAGCACAAGATTTGTCCTTTGTATTCTTCGTTTTGAATGCACACCAAAATATTTTCATTCACACCAGCACTGTTCTTGAGTAGAAAAAGAAACAGGCGTGGTTTCCGAAAATCATTAAATTTTCATCTTATTGTAGTAATTTAGTTCGGGTTAAGTGACAGAGGTAATACTGGCTACTTAGCATGGATAAACATTCCTTCCTCTCAGATGTACCATTCTATTTGAAAACGAAACCATCTTACATTATATAAAATCAATTATTTTTTTTATTGGCAACATAGGATAGTTGCATATAAAATGCACAGAACAAAAACAATTCGTCCTATTCAGATAGTAGCATGAAGCCATGACCTACGAGAGCATAAACCGAATATCACCACTTCTTTTCAGAAACAAAAGAACTACTGACACTAGAAATAAATTTCAGGGAAAAACAATCAAAAGGAAAATAACAAAACTTAGTTCAAATCCTTACTGAAACCTCGAGCTCTGTTTTAAGTCATGCGTGTCTCTTCTCTTATTGTGCCGTGAACTAAAAATCAAGGAGAACAATTATTCTAATGTACACGATAACTAAAAAACGAAAAATATTAAAATCAGAGTTCATAGTTGTCAATCAAAACTTTTAATTAATATAATTTTAGCATGAAATATTTTCAGTGTATGTATTATAATAGATACAAAGATGTAAAATTTGCCACGATAATTTCACTTATTGGATTTTCCGAGCATATATAATTTGTAATTATTTTCTCGCAAGTTTAGTTCTACTGATGGAGTATCTTCTGAGGTAATGAGGGCGAAACACGCCGACTGATTCTTAAGTGATTATTTAAATGTTTTGAAAATTATCCCGTTGAAAATACTCCTATCCGTTAAAATCTCACAGGATCGGAAGTTTGATAAGGTCTAGAACATTCCATGGCAGGCTTCATGATGCAGGTTGCATTTCGAAGTGAGAGGACCTGTCTCGCATCCCCTTCTTGAGTGACCTCACAGCCTCAAGCACATGTTGGCCTCTTGGAGCTCTCTCTCTCTCTCTCTCCTCCGTCAGGCCATTGTTTGTTCACCGAAGCCCAAACTGTTCACAGGTCCACTTTTACTGAGAGTTTTAATAAGAGGCTTGGTTTCTTCTTACCTCTTATCTGATTCACTGGGTAACTGGGAGAATGGAAGCGAAGTAACGATGTGATGGGAGCTCAGAAAACCATTCAGAAAAATGTTGAATAACTTCCGAGACTTCAGAAGATGATAAAAAAGTTATTATAAAAATGTTCTTGGTATCAGACGTTTTATTGTTTACTTACGCAAAAAATATTCACCAAACGGGTATAAGAATTCGAACAATACGAGTAATATAATCAACAAAGTGGTAATATTTGCTCCAATTTATAAAGTGTAAACACAATTCGATAAACATTCATTTACTTTTCCATGTAATAAAAGAATTCCTTGTGATTATGAATTGTCGCCATTTGTCACAAAGATGAATTCGGATCGATCTTCAACAAGGATTTCTCACCTTGTTGCTGGGAGCCTCTAGGCACCTAACATTCGGTGACACCCACTTCTGGATTCAACTTGGCGTATAACGTGACTAAACCCCATTTGCTCTCTATATTCAGACATGTGAACTTACAATATAGGACAAAGTATTGTATTATTTCCAGAAATTTTTGAATGATAACTCCATAAGGTTGTGAGTCATGATGACGCTTGTTCACTTCTCTTCATATTACACATTTTACAGAGTCCATTTCGATACAATGGATATTATATTAAATAATCTAATTTTAAAAGTTCATGAGGATATACTATAAATGAAATATTGAAAATTTTTAAAGTAACATATTCAATTTCACAAGAATACTTTCTGAAAAAATTGTCCCGTTGATATGTCATTCGGTAGCTCACAATTTTTCCCTATTTTTGTTCGACTTTTCTCTGCTGACCCTGAATTAAATTGAAATTAAGTGAAGTGATGTTTTGGCGTAGTTAACAAATAGAAAATTCACAAATAAAACTGTATCTATTTATTCAATTTGATTTCTCCTAAATCCCTTCAATGGAAATTGTAGATTTTGGAATAAAACATATTCTAAAATTAAATCTTTTTGACATTTGTATTCCGTTCTTTATTTCCATATTCGAAATATATTCTTTCCCGCTCTCATTTCTCTGAGGATAGGGGTCGAATACCTGGGTGAAAGAGCGACGCTGTTCGGATGAAAATGGGCTGTTTTGCATGATTAATATTTGCCATATAATCCCTGTCTTGGTAAAAGCGTGCAGCGAAAAATCGATTGAGGCAAGAGATCCGGTGTCGTAACCCACAAGTGCTCTCATAGGCATATGATTAGTAAATTGGACACTTACATGTACATTTTAGTTTTATTCTATTGGATCTTAAGGAGATGTTAGTGCGGATTAACACACAGTTACATTAATTTTCCAAACCCCAAAATCGTATGACATCAATTTTGAGACTTGAACATAGAGTGGATTTTTTAGATTTACGATCGTTCATCGATTGAAACCATCAGCAGAAATCATTCGTAAAGGAAAGCGTGTCTGGCGCATGCGCACTTGCCTTCGCACAAACTGCACTGGAAGTGAGGGTGGTCCCGCTTAATCCAGCGCACATTAACTATTATCAAGTATGCGACCGGTGGAGAGTAGCGTTATCGCGCCGCAATTTGGAGCCATGAGTAACGAGCCCACGACAGAGAGAAGATAAGGTAACGACGGTCGCATGATTTATGCCTGCACCACCGCGCAACGTGCAATTAACGGCCGAGGTTCGGTGCTCAGCCGTTACTTATGCTTCTCGACTCCTCCTTCCTTCATAGCACACAACGCTTGGTACTTAGGGAAAGAAGTGTTGTCTGGTGTTTACGTGTCACACTTATACTAGCACATACGAGTACATGCGTCCTATGTTATCATCTTTCCTCCAACGAAAACGCACTGTTGAGCAACAAATAACGAGGTCCCTTTGCTCAAATAATAATCCGAGGTAAGTAAAAAGTAGAGGTACCTCATATAGAATATCGCCCCGCTTTTGACATGTGTCATGAAGTATATCAAACACGTCGATCGTGATCATCCCATCAGAACAGACAGAAAAACAACCGTGAGAGTTGACTGGAAGATAGCGGTAAAACTTGCATGCATATTGGCATATTCGTCAGGTCTCGATTCCCTAATATGCGGTACGCCTTTGGCACAGGAATTGGATGCGATCTCTGACAATAAATTCGATTAATTCGTTGTACTAATTTATTTACTTTCAGTGCTTGGAATAGATTATGTAGTGAGTTCCAACATGAAAAAATGTTTTTGTCTTTCCATCTACGAGGGCTGTGTTTTTTCAACCTCCGATGGACTATAAAAAAAAGACAAATTTATATAACATAATAATTTTATTACTAAAGTACAGCAGGGTCTCACTTATTTTGCAGCATAATCGTCAAACCGATTGAGGCATTTTTCATATCGTAAAACGAGCTTCTCGTCCACCAACAACACTGTGTTTAGGTTCCAAAAATCTGTAGTCATCGTTTTCCTGTTGCTCAGAATCTCTTTAAACTTTTTCGACTTGCTTGGAGAATCTGTGTGCATTCACTTTTTGGGGAACAAAAATGAGTGTTGTTGGTGGACTTAATGCTGCAGGAGACAACAATTGAAGGCATGGTTAGGCGGACAACACTTCGCCGCCAACGACGAACTTCAGGATTCCGTCGAGACGTATCTCTCCTCACTGGCGACTAACATCTTTGAAGAATGAATCGAGAAGCTCGTTTTACAATATGAAAAATGCCTCAATCGTTTTGGCGATTATGCTAAAAAATAAGTGAGACCCTGCTGTACTTTTAGTAATAAAATTATTATGTTATGTAAATTTGTCTTTTTTTATAGTCCATCGGAGGTTGAAGATACACAGCCGTCGTATAACAAGAAAATATGTGAAGACTAAGAATGCTAATGCTAACTTATAGTTTTTTCAATTCTAGTCTTCTCCAATGCAGTGTTATTTTTCATAAAAATACACTCATGATGACGGTTTCCGAAACTGCTGTGTCCCGCAAAACTTAAGAAGGAGAGTAATGTTAGTTTCGTTAAAATAAATATGGTTTTCATTTTATTCTGTAATACCTTTAATCTCTCAAAACCAACAATTATTATATAAGACAAATATTATTAGGTATTTGAAATCCATTGCAAAAACATTAACAAATGTTCATCATATTTCTTACATTGAAATAATTCATCAAGCAGATATATTTTTAATTAAAGTTCTGTGCAAAAATCTTAGATTAATTTTATATTGTTATCAATTTAAAACGATTTTTAAATTCTTATTACATTATTATTTAAATATCCGAGATATTACCTAATTTGTCACATCTCATGTTCAATGAGTACTTAATGCACAAAATCCAAATGCAGCAATTGGACGTAAAAACCAGCAGAACAATACTAGTTCTGCAAAAGTGTATCAACCAAAACTAATGAGCACATCACAAAATATGAAGTATTTTGTAGAATGTGTATCATTCAAAAATATTTGGATAGTTCAGTTGTTTCACGTTCCTTTATTTACAAGTTTCTACTTGAAGCTAACGTACTTTCTTAAGTATTTGGTACGGTAAAAATTCTATTTTCAGGAATGAGACAATAGAGAAAAATTGAACTTATCCACTTTTTAGTCTTTCTTAAGCGCGAGGTGTCAGAAATATTTCATTTAATATAATTTTTCCGCATTTGACTCAATATCATGAATTCGACTCGATGCACAGAGGATGAATATTGTTCATAGACACTTATGGGCGTCTTCATTCATTTATTTTGTTATACTTCATTTTCCTAAGGATTGTACATGAAAATGTACCATGTACTCTACAAAACACATTGACTTCGAGTATAAGAACCTTCATTTTTTGTTATGACGTAACTATACTTTTGAACAATTCACTTTTGCCAAAACTAGTATGGTTCATTTTTAAAATGATCAAACCTACTTCTGGTAAAAACGAATCTTCCAGAATTAGTTTTGGAATTTTCTCCGACCAATGGCCCAATTTGGGATTTATGCTTAACATGGCCCAATTCGGGATGTGCTTATTTGTAGCTAAGAAATTTCTTTTATTTATTGTTTGATACATTTAATTTTTTATATTCTGCCACCAGGCTACTGTTAATAAATTTATAATAACGCTCGAATTATACTGTTACTTTAGGAAGACGTTATTTCAATTGAGGGAGATGAAAATTTTAAGCATTGACTTAAGAGTTTGGAAAGCAGCCTGTCTCATTAATGCGATATCCGAGTTTGATGTTCAAAGAATCAGAGCATATCTTCCTTTAATGCCGCTGAGCTATTTGATATGGAAATTCTGCCATCTCCGGAGCGTGACGAAGTTTGAGATTGGCAAGAATGTAAAATATTGCCGTTGTAAAGTCATTGATTCTGCAGATGGATTGAGGGAATGCAGTAACACATTCGTGTATGAATATAATGATAATACCAGACAATGAAATAGAACTGATGATGTTCAGAAAAGAGTCTCACAGAAAACGGTAACCAGCAGAGGAAGTAAGAGAAGAAGGAATTGAAATATCAGGATGCAATGTTGGATGTACTTTACACTGCACATCACAAAAGACTAACTATAAGTCATATTACAAATAAATTGATAACTTAATCTGCTTGGATTTAGGATTCGTGTAGTTTGTAATGACCGTACGACTTGTGGCAGTGTAACCTCATGTGTGATATAGAATGACTATTTGAGTCAATTGTAAAATTCCTCTCGAATGAAATATAAATTTTGTTCGCATTATGATACAGATTTTTAAATTGGAATATTCCTACCAAATTATACCCTAAATTAGATGACGCGCAAAATTATTGTATATACTTCTTCATGACGTTTATCAGTCTTTACCCTAGAATGACAAAAATAAATTTATGTAGAAATATATTAATTCGGAATATAAATGAGTTCGTTTTTATGGGTATGTAGGAAATTTGCGAGCTAATAATACCCAATTTATGTAAAATAAAAATATCCCGGAAACCTTCTATATGTATACAAAAAAGTGAACCTGGTACTAACTCTATTTCAGCTGGCTCCATACTTAATGTTCATCGTATTGGGAATGTTCATTTATTATGAAAATAGAGGAAGTTAACTTTAAGATGTTTTGTGATATCTCTATCTCATTGATTTCATAAAATCTGCATTACACAGATATTATATTGTATTTGGCGCTGGATTATGGAGCTCTTATTTAATTTTTTCTATAATGTAATCTGTGGTCTCCGTGGAAGATGTTCAACATGAAACAATCTATATTGTAGGGTCTTACAAACTACTTTACGTAGATTCAAGTTGGTATATGAAGTTTTCGGTTCTCATACCCAAGCACTATATATCCCACTGGCGACTCTCGCCGGTTTCGTATAGGATTTTTTATTTTACTGTTAATTCGCTTATTATAATTTGGTGTGCACAAAAAAGTACATTTATCAATTCCAGGAAACAACATATTATAAAAATTCCTTCGAAAGGAGAAAACCTGTTTCCAGTTTCCTTAGATATAGTTCAAGTTTTCGATAAGGCGGGGAAAAGTTTAGATGACAAACTTATACCCCTATTATCTCAACAATAATATGAGATTCTTCGTTTGTAAATCCCTGAAAGACTCTACAGAGCCAAGACAAGTTACAGCTAGAGGGCCACTAGGAAGTACACTGAGCCCAAATCCGGTACCGTTTGTACATGTGTGACATTGTTCCACAAGAAGATACTGCCCAAGTGACCCACCATCTGAACACACTTTCACTGATAAGAACATCCGTCATACCTCTTTTAATATAAACGTGTCGAGGTCCCATGCGCTAAAACTTCAAACATCAAAACTAAGAAAAACTCACGATAAGAATTAAAGAGATGAACTTAAAATTGAGATGAGAAAAATAGTAATGACTTACTGGGAACACTCATCTCTTTCTCCGCGTAAATTTCACTCTATACAGACACATTATAAAACCGGTACGAACTTATGGCGTTCAGCATACATTGAAAAATAGCGTTCTCAAAAAACTTTCGATCATATTTAATATTACTAATTAGCATAGTAGAATTATTTATTATCATAGTATAATATTTATTAGAATAGCAGTGTAAATATTCTTTAATAATAACTACCTCGGAATAGCGGAAACTATGATCTTCACCGAGACTTGCTCCGATATGGTGAACCAAAAGGTCAAACAGTTCGTCAAGTATCATGAAAAGACTTCGTAATATGAATGTAGCGGCATTCAATCTTCTTGACAATATATAGTAAAATATTTTGAGTTAGTCTCTGTGGCAATCCGAATGAATTTATTTGTTTTACTTTTGAAATCCTGGATTATTGTTTTCCACACGATTACTACACTAGTGGTAATATTAATTTAGTAATAATTGCATGTTACGCATCAATAACTGGTCCTATCGCTTTTAATGGTGTCTGTGCAAATTTTCTTCCTTAAATCACCGTTGATATCTAGTAAAAATGTCGTTCATCGTTAGTGATTTGGCAGAATTGATGTATTATATATTCATTCTTTTATATATCCATATAAATTAGACCTAAAGTTCGAGAAGTAACATCCCACAGTCATAATATCAAATTTCTTAGTGCAGAATTGCATTCTTATAATACGTACCATACTCGAGTACCCCTCGGGACGGGGACCCCTGACATTTTGCTACTCATGTCGTTTTTACGTCAATGGTTTCATCTTTATGCAAGTACAAATACAGTGGTGGAGTGATTAGTGTCACAAGAGCGTATGATCGGCTCCATAACGATGGTCGGAATTACCTGGAGTACGGTCGGAACTTTTGTCCCGAGCATCTATAATGAACAGTTCTGATCGGAATATGAACACAGAATCACCTCAAGGAGAAATAGCGGTGGAGCACGGTCAATTCAGTGAATCAATTAGTTGCAATCAGTAAATCCTCGATTTGACGTTCCCTCTGTCCCAGTGGTTGATTTTCTTGGGACCCTGTCCTAATGTGAACTTTTAGCGCAAAAGTCGTTTGATCCCTGAGATGCAGGGAATATATCCTCTATTTTACGGATTGGGAAATGCGCTAGTTAATGATATCGATCAAGTCATCACTTCATCTTAGGAAAAGCCAATTACAACCAAAAAGAATGATAAATCAAATTTTTCCTTCAAGGGGGAGGTATTAGATGTGTCCTGATTTTACACTGTAGTATGTTATATAAACCTATCACGTTTCTCTATCTATCCCACGGTAACGTTATCATAATATAATCTCCAGTGTGTTCACCATAGCTGCTTCCTAAGATTCATTAGTGAGTGAGTTTCTTTCCCTAGAAGTCAGTCACTCCTCGTCCTGAGGTTTTCGTGGAGTGGCCCCTGCCGCCTCCAGATCGCCAGCCGATATGTAAAGAACAGCGCCATAAAAAAGGCCGGAGGTGAACGAGAGAGGCAGTTAGCCGATCAAATGAGTGCCCTGTAGCTCCAGAGCGGAAGTCGCCCGGCGTGCAGGGTGGAGAGAAGTCAGAGACTGCGCGGAAACCTGGAAAGTGAAGTGAAAGAATGCTTATGGAAAATGGCAGTGCGGAAATATGATTAAATGGGGGACGACGAAGAAGAAGAAGAAGAGGAAGAAGGAAAGAAGGGAGGTTACGTCACATCGACGTGAAGGGGTGCTCCGATGTGGAGGCATGGGCGAGAAAGAGGGTAGCTGCTACTGGCACGGAGGGTGGTGATGGCAATGGCGGGGCGAGAGCGAGCGGCGGGGCGCTGCCTGGCACGGACCGCCGCGCCCTCCGCACCCTCCCTCGCTATCCACCTCGCGCTGGCCGACTCCTTTGCCCACTAGCTGTGCTGAGCTGCTCGGGGAAACACCGTGTAACGTGGTTGCATTCTGGTACTCCAAATCAATGGATTACCTTACAGAGGTTTCCATACCTAAAATCATGAACGGGAGAGAAATAAATTATACTGTCAATGTCTCCTATATCCAACTTATCTCCTGCACAATTAACGTCAGTCAGTCAGTTTGATTGTTAGCTTAAAACAATCATGTAAATTTATATGTAAAATATTGAAATGGATGTTAATTACCTTCTTATAATGCAAGTATTACCAATATGCAAAATAATTCTTCACTTTTAAAGGATTTATGATACATTTGTATGTATGCGTATCCGATTTGTAATTTGCATTTTCTCGAAAACCAATACAAAGCATATTGGTACAATTGTACGTACAATTCAAATAGACTTAGGGTATAAAATATTTTTCCCTTAGCACTATTAAGTCATATTGAAGGGGATATAACTAGTAATTAGATGAATCCTCACCAAATCAAAAGTGGAAAATACCGGAAGGGTAAGACCATTGTGCGTTTGTTAGTTCGAACAGGGTGCGTTACAATGACTTTGACGTGATTTATCACAATATATTAGCATGGAAACATAAATTTTAAATTGCGCTGTATGTTTGTAATAGAATAACACAAAATTAAAATATTGGGAAGGCTGATTATAATACAAAAGAATATCAGCTCTCTGAGAAGACAGGTAGGATTGAACAAGAACTAACGAAATTTCACAACTGGATTATTACTTTCCACACAATTACTCTAATAGTGGTCAGGTCATATAGGTATAAGGGTTCGTGTGGCAATAGTGCGCTTATCTCTTCTGTTGAGTAAAGTGGAAACGATCCTCGAGAAATGAAACGAATTCTTTCGATATCTCATGTACTTGTTGCGCAATACCTCACGCTGTTTTGACGTCATGACTCCCACACAATAGATTATCTTCGTAAATAATTCTCGTTCACATTTCGCTTGCCCGCGGATATGTCTCCTTACTCTCTCCTGCCATTTCCCTTGAACATCTTACCGTCTAAAATGAACCAACTTACGTCAAAAGGAAGTTTACAATTAATTAAATCAAGAGGATTACAGTCAATTAAGTCAAAAGGAAGTTTTCAAAACCGTACATCAAATGGAAGTTTACAATTAGAAATTGTATTATCATGGTCAGGTGAGTAAGTAGGCTGAAGACTTGTTTAGATCACGTTTATAAAAGAAAAATCTCCTATAACACAAATTCGGGAAAAAATCAGTAGTTCTTGCAATACTAGTTTTTTTTACGGAAGAACATATTGTAGCTCTACATTCTGTTGCATGAAAATACACTCTTTTATCTCAGTCTCGAGTTTCAGGCGTACGTTTTTATGAGATATTGTCTTGTTTAGATTGAGCTTCATATAGCAATTGAAGCGGATTTATGAATGGATGACACGCAACATATTTTAACGCAACCCTGAGCAGAGGAAAAGAACGAGGCTCTATGAATTATTATACTCGTAATGATATACCATTAAGTGCTGTTTTTTGGTTTAGTTAATTGTGCTATTGGGGCATTGAATGAAATGTAATTGGAAAAATAACAGCAAATGATTTTAGAATTCCATACATGCATGAGAAAAAAAATATCCATTATTATTTTATTCATTTTAATGCAATGTTCACATGACATGCAGTGACGTATTATATATATATATATATATATATATATATATATATATATATATATATATATATATATAGTGTGTGTGTATGAAAGAGGNAAACATAAGCCAATTGAATTAAAGTGTTTTCATTTGATTGATGTTTAAGAAACTTTTTAAATTCATAAAAATTTGGATTTATTTCTTCTGAACTTCTATAAATAAGTCTATTCAATTCATAGAAAACTTACAAGAAAACTCTTTTCTGATACTGATTCTATATTGATATTTGATCTCCTGCAAAATATCAGTGAGTAGGTATTTTCCCATTTGTGGATGAGTTAAGGTAAAAATCATCGTTAATAAAAATCTTCTACCAAACTGACTGCTCTTAAACAATGAAAATTATAATTTCCAAGAAGAGGAACTAGGTTTAATTCCATTTTTGATCTCGATTTTCAAATCTACAGTAGTAAAAATGTATCATATGATGATTTCTTCTCGTACAACATCTAAGTTGCATCCTCAAATCTCACCCATTGCTACATTTCTTGTTTAAGAAAAAACAATAAAACATTTCACAAGTGTTTCCCTCACCCCATTAACATAATATATCCTTTCCACACAACTGAATGTAACATCACCTCCTCCCCCCTCCTACCCCTCCCACTCGTCCATCACTCACTCCTTGTGTGCGAGCTGCTCGTCGCCTCTCTTCCTCTTCGCGCTCTCCAGGGGACCGACTCACAGTTCTTTGTCTGTACTCATTTACTCATTACATTCATCGGGACACTATCCTGGTAGGGATGTTCCAGATTTCTCAGTCAAATTTATCCTCTACCAGTTCCATAGTCCGATCATAAAAGAACTACGTATTTACAAATGTTCTGCATGCGAAGTATTCTGTATTTTGAAGTTTCACTAAACTTCGTATCTCTCTGAAAAATTCTTTTGCTTTCTCTTGTAAAACAAACTCTCGTAAAGGTTTATATTTGTGCCAAATATTCCACTGGACAATGTAGAGTCTCCGTTAAGGGCCCTTTATGTTCGGATCGTAAACAAATTTTGATCCCATAATCTGGCATAAGAGCGAAGTGGATAGATGATGGTTGGTTGTAATTTATTTTAATATTCCGTTTATGGATGTAGTAAGTATCTATTTATGTTTTATTTCGTAGTCGTCCATTGAGCATTGGTGCCGAGCTTGTATTTGCATGGCAGGGTTGGCGGTCGGCGTTTATTGAGGAGAGGCCTGCCTGAAAATCGGTCTCCGGGCGTCATAATATGGAGATGCTTGCTCTCTCCCACTCGACCGCCTTCTTCTCTCATAACACACAATCGCATCTATATTCCTATTCTTTCCCTCTTTGGGCCCCGATATCCCCATGCCACATGTTTGTCCTAAGACCCATTCTTCGTGTCGCATCAAAACTTCACGCCATTGCTCACTTGTACAACCCCATCGACATTCACAAGCAGAATCACTTGTGAGGGCAATAGGACATGGATGGGAATAAGTGTTTTAAGATCTCTCCAGCTTCAAAGTGGTAGGGTTCAATAGAGCATAAATAAATGAGAGGTTATATATGCAGTAATCTAGGTTTTCCACCGAGATTCAATTAAATATTCACCAAATAAAAATGTTTTCAGATCTATTCATCTCCCAAATAAAATTTCTCACTACCCGTTGAAGAGATGGGCTCGATAAAAATAAGTTTAAGAACTAAGAAGGCAAATAATACCATATTGTAAAAAAATAACTTTATATCATGTTTGAATCAGAATTCCATAAAATTCTTTTGATCGGCGTATTTCAATGCACCGATCGTCATGGACATCTCAATTCACCGATCGTCACAAGTATCTCAATATTTTTCATGGAATCTGACGCAGTTCAAAAGGAATATTCTCACCTTTGTATTTTTTTTTTTTTTTTTTCAAATTCGGTGTAAATAATGAAATGACGTCTGGACCTTCAGAAGATGGTACATCTTTTAAAATTACCGGTTACATTCTGATGATGTCTTGTTTATAAACATACATTTTCTGAAACGTTTCATAAATCTGTTTAGTTTAATGATGAAAGTTCCTCTCCGTATTTACCCATAATTTCTTTTTCGTATATAATGATGCATCGCTACTTTTCTTTCTAATCTCGTTGACCTTGGAACGTAAGAGAGAGGTTTTAAAAATAGTACTACTGGTTCGACCCAAAAGAGCTTATCAAATGTTCAATGCAATATTCGCAAGGTTGGTAAACTGTATGTTTGCAAGGTGTGTTCAAAACTCAGACATCACCGGGCTGTGGCGTCATCGGGAAACAACTTCTGCCATGCTTTCCAACGTTCTTCTTCCGCAGCCTACGAAATAGATTCGTGATAAATATCGTGCTTTCTGATGACGTAGCAGGTTCTCTTACTGACGTTTTTTCCCTTAGGTATCTTCAGATCTTGTAAATATACCCATATACTGACTACGAACAGTCTTAGGTATTAACAACGAACCATTTAAATATAACAACCAAGCCCGAGATGTGTCACCTCTCTCCCCGTGAGTCAATAACTGCCTCGTGTCAGCGCTCTTGCATGCGGAAAATCACGACCTCCGCGATCGTTACCCACTAATAGTGACACAGCCCCATCGCTTACGCACGGCTGTTTTTCTTCCCCCTTCTCTCCCTCGCTACCTTTTACCCCGTCGGCCCGCCCACCAGTGGCCCCCGAAGAGCGCCTAGCAGTCTTACCCGTCCCCCGCCGCCGGCGTTCGTTCCTGCATGCTTATGAGTTCCAAAATGGTCGGCAATAACATCTAAAATGGGACCCTGCTAGATTGATTCTGAATTTTATAAGGTCAAAAATTGCGGGGTGGAATTTTAGGGGAATAAGGCCGGGTGCACGCCTCTGCGGAAATATGTGACCATTAGCGATGCCGGAATCGAACTTGGTTGCGTAATGACCGAGGCACGGATCGACGTGCGTGTGTGTTATTAACGTCTCCGTGTTTTGTTTATGGGAGCCATTAAGTCGTTACCGGATATTGGGAGGGCGGCGGGCCAGAGTTCACGCCCTCTCCGCGCGATGCTTTCTCGATCTGCTGCCGCCGCTGCAACCTTTTATTTCGCTCCTCCGCGCGCCGATTGGCGGCGTCTTGTATCGTGTCTGCCGACGTTATAACCGCCTCTGCATTTTCAGAAGCAATGGAAGATCATTGGAACCAGATGCTAAAAGTAGAGGCATCTCAACCATGTCCACTGCCAAGGAACTGGTTTAACCTTATCTTGCAAATATATGTGTTCGGTGCCTATGTATTTATGATAAAAGTCATGATGATTATTTATGTACGTTTCTGGTAGTTGAAGTCGTTATATTGCTAATGTATTCATTAAACTCAGAGACCAAACATATGTATGATACACTTTTATCTCTTAGTAGTCCAAGCAGATTTTTTTCCTTCGCCCAAGAAAATGCCGTGGAAAGCCCGTAACGAAATACTAGATGTCAAAGAAGAAATTTTCATGCTATTGGAAATATTTTTACCTATTTTTTGTTTTTTCGGACGTGTTTTGGTGTAATCGTAGTGTGCTTAAATGTCGCATCATTTTTAAGGAAATTATTAAAGAGTCACGGTTTTAAACTGCAAAATATATAGCGACATTTAGCATGTATGTCAACTAAGAGTCATTCATGAAGAAAATTCAAGTTATTATTAACAGTTGAACATAAATAAACCATATCGTTGTTATCATTGTGAAAATGAAAATCAGACAAAAAAATTGTAAATGTTATTTGTTCCGTATTTGCGTCGATCTTTCCTTCATATACGCTTTATAGTGCTCGTGTGAAGATATTAATTTTTCAATTAAACATGAAATATCGGAAGTGTGCTACACTGTACTCGTGCAGAGAGACTTATGACGAAAGTAAAAAGAAAAAAATTGTCACTAGAGTGAATTCAACTTTTGGAAGAATCTGGCATTTATCATCCCCAGATTTCAATATTGATGCGAAGTATTGTATTCGTTTATAAACTAGAAAAGGAACTACCACAGGCATTTTGTTCCTTGTTTCCTGTGTGTGATATCTATAGAAGGAAGAACACATTCTGGTGTGTATTTATTTACACGGCAATGACTCTCGTTCGATGCACCTCGGCGCCTAGCTGCTTCCGCGAGCGAATCCCCCTCCCGACGCGTCACCCAGTCGCTCGCTCGGCACAAGAGCCCACTGTTACCACGGTACCGTCGCACCAATTTCCATAACCGCATCATGCAGCGCGCTCGGCCGCCGCCGGTTTAACGAGCGGCGACGCACCAGGGTGATAATCGCGGTCGGTCCCGCTAGGGGCGCGCCGAGCGCGTCCGTCCGCACCTTCACGCCCATCCGCGCGTTCGACACGCGAGTAGCAGCAGCAGCTCCGCGCGTTCGACACGCGGAGACGATGACGGTCGCGAGCTTCAATCCACACGGTTGGCGACTCTTTCCTACAATCGGGAGCGGAGGGTAGAGGATTTAAGGTTTTAATGAAACAGGGAAACACCTCGTTCATTACGAAATTAATTTATCGTTGTAAGTATTTAACGTACACCCAGGGTGTAGTGGAGCGGTTGTGCATGAGAGCGACACTCCCAAACTACATTCGTCGTGAGAGCGTCGCTCCTCTTCGAATAGGTCCTCTCAATGACGTCACTGTAGACCGTATCATGATTGTGTATAGTTCGTTATTGTTTGAAAAGTACGAAAAATTAACGTAGTGTAATAAACAATGTATATTGTTCTCCAAACCATTTAAATTCGTGTTAATATAACCTTAACGGCCACTATTTTACATAAAAAATAATCGCAATATTACTGAACCGTTACTACTGATGGGGTTTATTCTATTCAAACTATTCCAATATGTCTCCCACTGCCAAATTTGACACTACAACCCTGACTTCCCCCAAAATATGTTAAAAAGATGAAAGCTTTCCGCATTCACTGCAACACGCTAATGATAGTGACGCATACAGTGACGTAGAATGGTAACAATTGCGCAGGACCGTAAACTCAATTTTATATATCAGTCCAGCAAATAACACGTCAAATCTTATTCTGATCCCTTTAACCTGGAAAGGTAAGAAACAATGAATTGCTATACATATGAATATAATTTTAAAATTACTATAAGATGAAAAAATATTTGAAGAAAGTACGATAAGGATTAATAAAGGAAAACCATTTAAATGTCGATTAAAATCTTTGTTCTATGAGCGCTCTGGGTATTTTAGTTTATTATAAAGTAGTTACAGTAAATTAATTGTTCTCAACGTGGTCGCAGGCAGTTTTTAGCTGCTCTCTTGACAAAAAAGAACTATTTTATTTATATATTGCCAGTTTAACTGGCTTAATGTTGGTACAGTGCTTAAACACATTGTAGCAACGCTTTTACTTAGCCGTCGTTCATAAGTGTACCTCGCGTTACGTTGGCAGCACATTCGAATTTCTTTAAACTTAAACATATCACCAATATCAGTTATCAGTTCTTTTCACTAACTCTTGTGGAGCTATTCTTTTTGTGCATCGAGCGTTTTGAACGAATATTACCTTAAGTCTTAGCTTGTACGGTATTTTTTGCAGCAAATACCCGCCTTTGCAACTACTATTAATATTTACTCAGATATTACTTAAATTACTAGTAAGTGTAGGCAATTTGTGTTAGGGAGCCATGTTGCATTATTTTTTGTAAATATACATGACTTTGAGTACAGATTGAGTGTTTGTCAATTGGACAAAACACTAGTACCAAGTTGAAACAACTGTAATACGAGTAATTCTTGTATTGGTGTGAGTGGTAATCTCGACACCACTCGGTAACAGAGAACGATGATGAAAAAATGGTTAATAAGAAGAGGAAGCTTATCTTTATCTACTACGATGATTCCTCCTCCGGGACCGTTTAACCATGACAAGTAATTACATTTATTATTCCACATTACATATTAGTTGTCAATTTTTTTTCTTCTTCCATTTAAAATAAAGTACATTATTCGCATTCAATAATTTATCTTAAAGGAAAGGGTGCGAGAGAAGAGGAAGATATCACGTGTTACTCTTGTTCCACGAGCGCAGCGTCGTACTGCCAAATGCGTCGCACTCCACCATTAGTGGAGCAATGCTCGTCTCCTTCTAATGAATTTAATTGCATTATTTGCTTCCTATTCTAATTAGAGTAATGTCTGTGAAGTAACACAATAGTTAAGATATTGATCCGTAATGTCTCAAGAAACTGTTGTTTGGTTGCATACATCTGTAAAATTAAAGCTCTCAGCAAAATCATTTATATTCGTATAATTGTTAATATTCTATTAGGTATTTTAATAGCTTAGTTTTCTTCGAAGATAGTGCCGAATATTACTTTCCATTGACAGATAAGAGACAGTTTGAAACTGGCAAAGTACTTCTGGTTAGGTATACTTCTGAAATATTCTTTCATCTTCCAGAAAAGCCAAAATTTACTGTTGTGAAAATTGAGAAAAAATTATAAATTTGTAGAATTTAACAGGAAAGTGCTGTGTTACCCCTATTGAATGATTTTAGTAAGTATAAAATAGTTAATGTAGGTCGAAATCTGAGTCTTTCTTATCAATTCACAGTGCACTTTGCGATGGATCCGTTGAGTTGCACTGTTCTATTGGACTTACAAAGAACATGGTGTGCAGCCGTATGACAGATCACCCTCCCCCCAACGCCTCTCTCTTCCAGTTCTGCCTGCGCTAGTCACTACGAGTTGGATAATTTTACCTCTCCGAAAGTTTATTCAAATAGAAATAGAAAAAACATATTAGTTTAAATAACGCTCGTCAAAATTGGCGTGTGTAAAATTGATACAGGAAAAAATATAGCATATACTCTTAAACAAAAAATAAACTAGAGGGAAGATCAAAGGACAAGTAAAAAAGATATTATTCCCGGTAATACATTAAAAACGATGGTATGGATTTGGCATACAAAAAAAGTAAAGAAAAAATATCAACTCTCCACCTATGCCAAGTCCTGTTTTAGTTAACTTCTTCTCGGACCATATTTTACCAAATGATATTACAACAACCACAAAGATCTGGCAAAATCAAATTACCTCTCCGTGTGCAGTCAAGATTGTGAATGGTCTCCTAATTAACAGTGAAGTGGACAATTTTGGAGTCCCAAGCAGGCTTGCTGTTGCATTAGTCTACTTTGGTGCCAGAGCACTGCAAATTACAAATTTTGCACTCAAAACTGTATCACCGACTCCGTAACCTCATACGGTATAGTGTAAGTCTCTTTAGCATTCTATGTTTTCTATTTAGCATTTCAGGTTCTTTTTTTTTTTGTCCAGAAACAAAGTAAAACAAATAGCTTTTATTAATTATTGGTTTAGTCATTGTTTCGAATGAATATTAAATAATAGATTATCCCAATAACAGGATAGTAATTAAATTCTGCTTTAGTAAAACTAATACTGAGGGTCAAATGTTGTTAACCATAACGAATGAAAAAACAGTAGAATAAAGAATGTAAAACATTTTGCCCATCATCAGAACAAGAACCTACCAAAAAGTTGAAAATATCAGAGTAAAAAAAAAAAAAAAAAAAATTAAAANCATCGCTGAATGAGCATTTCCCACGAATACTGCTGTCTCTGTGCGTCAACAACGCTGAGGACATCAGTCCGGACATGAGATAAAATGAGGCACCATCCTCATCATTGTGCTCACGAATCGAGTTAAATTTTACACAGCTACCTTCCGTCCCGAAAGAACTTCCGCTCAACTTATCAAATCATCTCAACTATCCGTCAGAACGTTCTCTTTTTGGCAAACAGGTTTTATTTTACTTTGACCGGAAACGGCACTGTCCCTGAGCGATTGGGAGCAAATACCGAAACATTATCCACTCATTTATGATTTAATCTGTCATTCTTATTTCATTAATTGAATCCCAAATATTATCTATAAACCATAATCAACATTGAAAGTATGTCGCATAAATTTTCTCAAACGAAAAAATTAATTTCAGAGAATATATGACAAATGGTTAGTATTTCTTGAAAATTAAAGGAAGAATTTACAACCCTTATTTTTAAAATCTTTTTTGTATGTTTTTAAATTTATTTATTAAACACTTACCTGGAATGACATATGAAATGATATTGCGAGTTCGTGGTTGGCAGTATAAGAATTTCATGTCGTGTTTGGAATCTCGTATTAATAACTCATAGTTCACAATGAAATTGAAATATTCTTACACTTTCTCGTGTATCATGTTCTACGATGTATCCTTCCACTTAATAACGTGCTTTGGGTGAAGGAATCGGGAAGGACAGACATTGAGTTCTATCTACGTGTAGTTACCGGGTGATCCAATAAGAATATCCAACTCAAATACTCGTACACTAATTAAGATATCGAAGAACATTTTCACTAAGATGTCGTGATATGAGGCTAATGACCTGTGGTATTCCAATAATTTGAAGACTTGAACAACTTAGCTGCAAAGATATTGACACCGACTTTTATTTTCTTAACAGAAGTATGTAATTTTATAAAGAAAATACCATTGAATTTGAACGAATAAGGATAGCAACAGAGCGTTGCGAATAACTTTTCGGAAAATAAAACATGGCCTTGCCATGCACCGTGCAGAGGTCGTCTGGTATTTCGACTAATGTCTACTATTCGTTTGTACAACTGTTAAAACTCTTTCATATTCTCTCTCGCATTCTCGTTTGCAATTTTTAAAACATTTTTTAGAACAAAAGTATACTCTGTCTTATTTTATTCAAGCAGGAAGATCTTTTGTTCGTTTGACGGAGATTGTGTGTGGAGAACATGAGGTTAAAACAGTAAAATAAAATTACAAATCCTCATTGAAACTGAAAATTAATTTCGAAAAAATGTCTTTGTATCATAAATGGAAAATTATTATTTCTTTAAGTTCTTATACCAATTTTTAAAGATGAGTGATAGGTATGATTCAACCGTGTAGAAGTATTTTGACGTATATTACATAACACTAACCCGTAGAAAGAACGCTTACCACTTTGTTCATTAACTACATTCCTTGCTCCACAGTGCACACTCCTTCAGGATGTAATATCTTTTTTTTTTCCTCAATACGCACACTTGGCTCCTTTTGTATGTTAGATGTGGCAGCTGCTGCGCCAAGAGCCATCGTATCTGTATTATCAAAGAAAAGGTGAACTCGTTCTACTTACGCCATGCAATGCCACGCCACTTGTGGCTGTGACTCTCGAATGATATGCCATCTCTGAAGATCCTCAATTTGCCATTGATATATCCAACATCTGTGCCAACCTCTGGCATTTACTCCTTATCTCTCCCTCCCTCTCTCTCTCTCTCTCTCTCTCCTCTTGCTCCGCCGCTCGTCATCGTCTCCGCAGCTTCGTCTCACCATCTGTCAGGTGCTGCGACTCGTAAATAACTGCCCTTTGTCGCAACAGACTTCAATTCAATATCGTTCTTGTTATTTTGCGATAATAGGGAATCAGTATGTATAGTTTACATCATTAACAATTATTTTTTATTTCAAAGCGCTGTAGAGCGAAAAATAACTGAAGAACTCAAATAGAATTCTGAATCCAAAGAAAACTTACCTATTGTTCGAATTTCTCTAATTTTTTATTAATATGAAATTTTAAAGTATCTAAAACTTTAACTTATCTTCAAAGCCTAAGCTTAGTAACTTAACACAAGTAATGTCGCATTTGACGTTATCTTACATTCTTAAATGTATTTGAAGCTAATGGATATGATTCCGGAAACAATTGGTGATTTTTCGTTCCAGTGTGTTAATAACTATAAATTATTAGTTTACAATTCAGTACAATGTATTGTTTCATTAGAATATCGTCCCTTCTTCAATGCAACTTCATTTAGGTATTCGAAGAAGGAATTTTAATATCATTTTCATACGTGTATCACGATCTGATCACGAGAAAAAATAAAAAAGTTAAATTATTAAAAATGAAGTGTTACAAACTTGTTTTTTAAACGTTGTCAATATTTACAAATGTTTTAAAAGTGCCAATTCCAGTGTTGGCATTATGATAACTTGGCATTCGGAGGATGAAAAAGATAATTTAAGAAATCATATTCCCACATGAAATATAATCGATAGCAAGTATGTTTGTAAATGATTTTTTACCTCACTTTGAAATTATGTGTAAAAAAATAGAATTGAAAAACAAGTTTGGATAAACTAGGAAATAACGACTTATTTCTAATGACGTCATCTGTCCCTGATAATGTCTTCACCCTGAAATATGATTTAAGGTGAGGTAGATTTATTTTATTTGTAATTTAAGTTATTTCATTGTATTTTTTGTAATTAAATAATATTTTAATTTAATAATATAATTTAACATTATTGTTCAACGTACCAATACCCAGTACTAACATTCGTTGATGTCTTCCTAAACCTCTGTTTTTGTTTTTTGTTTGTTTGTGAGAAAAGTGAAGACAAATTAAAAAATGGTAGTTTTCGTTATAATTGTCAAGACATGGTACACGTATGATACAAACTGAAAACGTCATGGAATGTGATACTTCCTATTAACTGTGACAAAACTGAACTCACGTTCGGAATTGATTTTTCTTTCAAGTATACTTCTTTTTTTCCTGATAAATATAAGCGAATCTTTATACTGAAAAATCTACTAGAAATTTTTATATTTATTAAATCAACTGCTAACATCTAGGTTACTTGCAAATTCTTTCTCTAATTTATAACTTTAAGTATTTAATTTATATCTTTATTTTTGCAATTATATCAGAAAATAGCTTCATAATACTTCGTGCCATGTTATATTTTACTAATTAAACGTCGGAAGTGTAGTGTGAATGAAAAATGAAATGGTACCACAATCAGAGAAGTTATAGTGCAAATGAGGATCTTTTATTTGGTCTGGTGGTCGACATCTGTTATTAGCTTCAGCTTCATCGAAGGAAAATTAATTGGTTTATGTAACAAAATACATAATCACATACGTACAAAACTAGTTCTAGTGGTCTAAGGGAAGCTACAGCTTTGTTCTCGAACTGCTCAGGACTCCCGCAGTTAATTTTAAAAGTCCAAATTCAAAACTTAATAAGTGAGCGTTTTTTATCCCCACAGAATTTGAGCGCGGCAAGTTCTACGTGCATAAGATCAAAGACAAGCGAGCATTTATGATAGATTTTTTAACATAAGTTTCTAAAACCCTATAGCAGGAAATAATTGAACAATTTGCCGCTGAAAAATCATTAATAACATCTTTTCAATGTTATTTAAGACCATTCATATACAAACCTTTTTGCCAGGAATAAAATGTTTTTCGAAATAAGTCCCTACCTTTCATATTTTATTTATCATTTTCACCTTGTATTTATATTTATTTAACCTTACTATTATAAACATTCCTTTCAGTATTTCGTGATGAAGGTAACCATGCAGGTGATAATGGTGTTGCTTTCATGTAAAGATATCGTGGTGGCTGCATTAAATGAAATGTTAAACCGATCGATGAGAGGTCGGCAAGTGAAGGAGAGACCGGGGGTTATTGGCGAATCGCACCTCCCCCAAAGGCTTCCTTGCCCGCCTGTCTCGTGTATGCGAGCTGCGTGCACGCGTATGTGTGCACGCGTCGCGTTCTTTCCATCCGAGTGCAACGAAGGAGGAGGGCCACATCCACGAGCGAGTGACGGAGGGAAGTCGGTTAGCTAGGGTCAGGAGTAGCGCCGTTTCTGCACGACACCCATGTACTAGACATGCCATCTCCTCTCTCTTTCTACCATTTCCGCTCGCCTCCACTCCTACGCAGGGAATATACCTCGATCTAATACGGAATCAAGAGGAAACGTCAAGTTTTTTCGAAGCTACGCAATGAGTTCTGTAATCCTAACAGATTAACGTGAAACACAGCATATACAAGAATGAATTCATTCGTGATTGTATCACAGGTATAATTTAACTTCGTTCTACATGATACACCGGCAAAACGAGAGAACATTTTATGCCTAGATTGTTACAGGAAGTTGTTGCAAAAACTCTTATCATGCCGTTTCAATTTCCGGTGAAAGAAACGTTTATCCTTCTTAATGTTTCAAACTTCTCCCTTCCAATAACTTAGCATATTAATCGCAATCAACCCGACTGTTTTCAAAATTACACAAGTAACTTTTATCATCTTTTTTATAGATTAAACAATAGGGCTTATGGAAACAGACATTTGGAAAATGTGGCAGGAGAAAGGTAGGAAAATTGAACTTTTATCTCTAACGATATGTCCTTTTTGTTTTTCAACTCAGAATGGAAGGTGTTCATTCGATCTTTTAATATATTTAAGAAATCGGTGTTATATACGAATACTGTTCAGTAAAAAAAAATTTCTATTATATAATATTTTTGTATGTATATAAAAATATGAAATAGTACAACTTGAACTGCCTCACATTCTTCGAAACAGGATATGATAAACTAGAAGTAAGGAACGAAAAAAACATTCCAAAAATATTCACGGCAAGGGAAATCTGGAAATTGAAGCTTCGTGTCAACAATTTGTTTTATCTTCTTAGCAAGAAAATAAAATTGATCACATTAATCTTAGTGCGGTTGATACTCTCGAATGGTAATTCACAAAATTGACCCACATGGAGCGAATTCGTAAAGAAGTTTGTTTCCACCTTTAAAATTCCCGTGGGAAATGATAAAGATAATAAAGTATAGATGGATAATTTGTGATACGTTCGAGATGCGCTAGTGGAGCAAGCACCCTTGAATATTCTATCCAAATGAGAAAGAGAGGAGGAGGAGGTAGCCACGCCCTGGTTGTGGCGCGGTCGTTGACTGCTTCTGTTTCTTCTTCTGCTCCCTTCTGCCACGCACTCCTCCTCCGCTCGCACACACCCGTCGATACAGCGACAAGCGCCCTCCGCCTCCTTCGCCGTCGCCGTCGCCGCAGCGCCGGCACTATCTGCCATCTGACGTCACGGCCAGTGCGTCTCGCTCAGCGCTCCTCGGCTTCCGCGCTTCCACACTCACTCCCACCCACCCATCGATACTCAGCTCAGGGAAATTTCGTTAATTTCACATCCTCACACGTGCCAGTGCTAGCGGGACATGTGGATTCCAAAGTCACATCTCAATGCCCAAACTGCATCTTGTCCATGACCATACGCCAACGGTACTCACTACACTGCCATAATGCGCGCACAAAAGGAGAAGAAGCGTAAAATATGCCAACCGAAACTGTTTACCTTGCATAGCAGGTATGAGTGATTAAGATAGGAAAAGATTTCCAATTTGTTGCTCATCTTACGAGACAGTGTTATCCGTGCTCTCTTTGAAATGAGTAGTGAGAATCGTACAGTAAAGAGGAAATGATTAGGAGACTGCTGAAAAACGAAAGTCATTACCTCTTCTACCCTACTCTGTATTACACTTAGTGAAACAAAAATCAAGATTACTTGTGACTTTTTTTTGTTTTTATCCAGTCATTTCAGTTTCCGTAAATTAAACGAAGAGCCGTTCACAAATCTCGGTAAAAATTTATATATATTGTTGTAAATTCAAATATTTATATGAATGATTCCATTTTGTTCCACAAAAGAGAACGTTAAAGTTATACAGATGAAAAATAAAAGGATTCATACCCCCTAGTTTCATGAAAAAGACTTCTTAATCATGTACAATACGACTATGGAATGTGTCATGTGTTGTAGCTACTGCTTCGTCATTTAATCTTGTCAACAGAACGAGGACGTGTGTTTCAATTAGGAATAGTGGACAGTAGCACAAAGGTAGCATCCACGAGAAGACAACAGAAGGAGAGAAAGCGTGAGCAGTGGTGGCGGAGGGTCACGCAGTGAGTGCCTTTGGAGACAATCATTGTCAACTATTATAATTATCCTGTTAGGAGAGGGCGGTGCTGGCAGCGCGGCGGCGGCGCGCAGCGAGGTGAAATGGACGCGTGCCCCACAGAGAACTATCGCATTCGCTCCAAAAACACAGCATCTTCTCTCTCTATACATTGACGGATGCGCTCTCTCACACTACGAGGCGTTTCTTCGCATCTTAAAAAGAGGATGGAGAGATCATTGCGTTCCAAAATATTTATTTTTATGTTTTAAAATATTAAAAAATATATTGTTATATTTGGAGAAACGTCAAAATAATGAATAGTTTCCTTTTGAAAATTGAAACTCAGAGAAACCTATCGGATGTCCACACGGACCAATCCTGAAGGACAAGTGTGTCTAAGTTCGAAGAACTGATTTTTTCACAGTAGATAAAGTTCGTTCTTGAACGTAGAAACGTTCAAGAAAAATATTTATATAAAATTTTTTGGGAAAAAAATTTGTGGGGCATTGGGTGTACCCTGGAGAACGCGTGATCCGAATTTCGAAGTGTTAGATCTTATCGTACGATTAATGTGTTTCGTGATTGTGACTAAGTAAGGCTTAAAATTATTTTCTTAATTCGAAATTATTTGTGGTTTTATCTCCTTGAACTTTTCCTGCATAACGCGCGAGCCGAATTTCGAAGATTTTGTCCACGCGGACATTCAAACTTTCTGTTTTATAAAGTATGGATAAACTGTGTTTCACATAAAGTGTGACATCATGTTATCTACAAAATTAAGTATTGGAAGAAATATTAATATTTTTGAAAGTGTTTAAACATTCATATTTAAACATTCATGTTTAAACCACACCGCTCTGGGGCTATGTCACTGTGAAATCTTGTAAAAGGAACCCCCATTTTATTGCACATTCGGAGAGTTCGTCAAAAACTCTAATTTTAAAAGACATTATAAAATTCAAAATAGATTCATGGTGCTTGCAAAAGCTCTATTTTTGTAGATTTTTTAAAATTCATGTTGCTTGAACGATTGAAATAATATTATCTGTCTACGGGAATAACTGGAAAAATAAACAGCGGAATGAAACAAAAAAAAAAGATTTTCAGTTATTGTTAGAATCTACCCGATGATTCTTAAATGAAGCTACGACATTCCCAACTGAAAGTGGGAGATGAGAAGAATGAATAAAATGTCAAACGGGAAGCCCCTTTTTATTGCAGTTTCGCATTATGCAAAACTTTTATTTCACTCGCGTTATCGCATTGTGGGATAAAGCGCTATAATCCGATAGTAGCACCAAAAGTGCAATATTAAATTTATCTTAAAAAAAGAATGAAATTTAAATATTTCAGGAAACAATTTCATACTGTGATGTTCAGAATGCTCACCTCAACTATTTTATGTATTGAATTGTTGCAATTGTTAAAAAAATTGTCAAATCAATAAGTATTTAAAAGTCAAAATCTTATGTGAGTTATGTGAAGCTTTGTAGTTAACAAACTTCGATGCTTCACCGCGAGGAGTTGAGTGTCGTGTGTTCAGTAGATTTATTTTTCCTCGTCGAAGACGACCAAATTCGTGTTTCATAGTTTTTTATTTACTTCTATCTTCACAAGCGTTACGTACTGTTACAGAAAAAAAACCCTGCTGTAATCATTAAATGAATGTCAACCTTGAGAAGCTATAATATCTAACAATCGAAAAGAATATCGAAAAAATACTCTGTTCGTGTTGAGCCCAAGTCGAAAATTATGAATGGAAGTGGGATGAGTATATGCTACAAGAGATCAGTATGCGTTCACGACCTCGTTTTGTATTTCTTCCTTCGTTTAAGGGGTTTGTGGTGGCATTTAATTCTCCTGAGTAAATCTGAGGAAATAAGAATACGAGTACAGTTAACACACTTATTCCATTGAGTAAGCCATTAATCTGAGACTAGTTCCAAAGGAGTTCTCCATTACCATACCGGTTACTACACAGTTCAACGTGAGAAGCGAGTGAGGGCACGGGGGGTTTTCGGTGGACGCGCTCCCATGCGCCAAGCGCTGTGCTTCTGCTATCGCCACCGCATCAACCCACAACCTCCTCTTGTCTTGTGTTTGCAGGTGAGTCGGCGTCGTGGCTGTGCTGTGCGTACGCTGTGATGCGCCTGTCCCGTGGGATCGACGATAGGCGTCGGCGGCGTCGCCCCCAACGGCACCAGGCGCCCAGTGCCCTATGGTGTCGTGAGAAGAGTGGCCCAAACACACACAACTCACAGAATTTTGAGCTGCAAGTTGAGGTGGGAATGAATGTCTGTGGGAAGAAGAATTTCTGCCTGTTTAATTTGTTGCGAGTGTTGCAAGTAATATTTGGTTTCATACAAAAATAGGTTGGATATGCATAGCATTATCAACAGGTTATTCAGCAAAGTCTTCACAAGTGTTACGTACTGTTACAAAAAAAAACCCTTCTGTAATCATTAAGTGAATGTCAACCTTCAGAAGCTAAACGTGTGTAAACGTGGTACCAACCCCTAACACAGTTAATAGAGCTCTTGTAGCTCGCCTGGTATTTCTCGACCGTCATGGACTGCGGAAATGTTGATCGTAGCGTAATTACACCACACAAATTTTATTTTCATTTATGTATTACAAATATTTTTTAACATGTTAGATTCGCTTGTGAATTTGTTTTCTAAATTAATGATAAACGCCTGACAAATTTGGGCGGTGTTCATATTTATTCTGTTTTTCTTTTTTTAATTTCCTTTCGGTTTTTTTTAGTATTTGGGGGATGGAAGCAGGTGCCACCCCCTGACCCCAACCTTATTGCTACACCCTTGGTTATCAATAGGTTTTGTGTATGGTCGTCATAGAAACAAACTATTTTATTAATGAGTCGAAGGCAACGAGTGTCAAAAGCCGTGACACAGTTACGAAGGCATTTAGCGAATTTGTAATTGTATGTCGGTGTCCATAAGGTAATCGTTCAAAGAATATATATCTATATATAAATATAATTGATCTGCTGACAAATCTGAGCTGTTCATCTCATTCCTACGCCGTTGTGGCAGGTCCAGAAGCCTACATCGCGGACGCGACTCGTCGCCGCGTGGGAAAATTGCGCACGAGATTTTTGACACGGAGGACCCGTTCCCGGCCGAGAGAACGGCGCGCGTCGCAGACTGCTATGGGAAGACTGCCCTCAGTCACGTACTCGGTCTGAAAGAATCTGTGGAAAAGCGGCCAAAAGCGCTTGGAACTCGTATTTGAGACGAGTCGATTCGTGTCGCGGTTTGCGTGCCCGTGGTGGCGCCCGCTTTCCCGTCAGCCGCCGCTGCGACAGAGAGAGAAGATGCGAGGCGGTAGGCGGCAGCGTGGTGTTTTGGGTGATCGAGCAGATTGAGAACGCATGCGTGCTTGGGATGCGTGTGACGCGCGCAGACAGTCAAGTCCCGCGCATGCGCAAGGGCAAAGGCCAGTCTCAGTCCCTGCGCCATCTTAAGAGCGCCATCGTAATTGCATTTCAATAGAAGCGGATGGGCGATGAAAAGATTTAGAATATGTTTACAGTATAAGTTTCAAAAATAGAAATTACGTCCATGCAAAATAAAATATTGCAAGTTCTAGGAATTGAATTGGGCCTGTATTGCTTCCGAGTAAAGAAACTTTGTGTCCTCCGCGAAGTTATATTGTTTTAACAGCTCCTTTATTTACTAATGTAATTATCTCCGTTTCAGTTTAAAGATTACTCATACTTTGTTTATATGATGATTTTTTTGTTCAAACTTGAATACTAAGTATTATAATACACAGGTAAACAGATTTACCAGATCACCCAATATGATGTGAAATATAAGCAAAATTCAGCGATAGCTTTGTCTCTTTGATTTGAACTTTGAAAGATATATATATATATATATATATATATATATATATATATATATATATATATATATATATATATATATATATATATATATATATATATA